>JAJIBD010024412.1:0-126738 GCA_021461705.1 Cryptotis parvus
TTATAAAATTTGCCTATAAATGGATGGACATGGAGAAGATTATGTTGAGCGAAATTAGCCAGAAGGAGAGAGACAGATACAGAATGACTGCATTTATTTGCATGGCATAAATATATATGTACATATTATGATACCAATATCCAAGGTCAAGTGAAACATATATCAGGAGGTCTTGTCAAAGGTGGAAATTATCACAAACGTGTGGGAGTCAGAGGTTAGGAAAGACAGAAAATGGAACAGGGTGCTAATAATTGTCGAGGGTACTAATGCCAACCTAGAACTGAGCATTAATTAGAGGCAAAAGGATACACATGACAACCTTTTAATGTATGTTCTGTAATCCATAGTCTGGAGGGGAAGGAAAAGAGAGAAGAGAGAGAAAGGGAAAGAAATAAAGAACCTGCCATGGAGGGGGCTGGGGAAGGGGGAGGGAACTGGGGATGTTGGTGGTGGGAGATGGGCACTGGTGGAGGGACGGGTGCTGGAACACTGTATGACCAAAACCCAAATATGAACTTTTTAATTGTATATCTTTTTATTTGTATATCTCACGGTGGTATAATAAAATACTTAACAAAATGAGGCCAAGGCAAGTGTGAGGACTGAATGATGTGGCATGTCTGATCACATCTGAACACACTTGTTCGGATGAAGTGCTCTCTATATGCTTGCTGAAACCACACAAAGAACACTAGAACTCAGCAGACATGGGTGCTGTGGAGGATTATTTCGGCATCGTACTCAAGCCACATAAACTCTCTTTGCCTTAATTTTCTCATCTACAAGACTGGGAGGATGATCTCTGACCTTTTTGTCATAGGATGAATGCAATGGTTGACAGAGTCTCTCTGTGTGTGTCTGTGTGTGTTCATGTGGAAGAAAGGCAGTATACTGTATACTGTGCAAATCAAAATTTCATAATTATTGAGTGACTCCAATAGCTTAATGCACAGTGAGTGTGCCTGGCTTCTAAGCTCAGTGGGTGCCTCTTTGCATTTGCTGTAGTCACTTTCCAGACTGAAGATCAAATTTCCAGGCTGGATGGTAGTAAGCATTCACTTCTGAGGGTACCTGAAATCATATAAAAATGTGCAATGCTGGGTTCCATGGAGAGAACTCAAAGGACTGGAGCACACACATGATCTGTAGTAGAGTCCAAGTTGGAGTCCTCTTACTGCATGGTCCCTTGACATCACCAGCAATAGCCTTGATGACCCTGGCGTACCTCTTTACTGTAAAGAAACAGTGAAATATTAGGCCTACTCTGGCATGTCTGGGATCACGGGAAGTGGTCACTCGCCCCTGGGGACTGATAGGCAGGTCACCTCAAAATAACATTAAAAACATTTAAAACTTGAATGAATGAATGAACGTATGAAGCCAGAGAATCTGAAAGGAGCCTCTTTTATTCGTACAGAATTCTTTGTCATCAATGTGCAGAGAAGTAGAGAGCAGAGAGATATCCAAGATAGGTCTTAAATCATTGGATTTTACAAATGTTCCAGAGGAGGAAGGGGAAATTGAGGTGACTTGCTCAAGCTACCCAGCAGGTTAGATAAAAGAAGAGCTGGGAATTCTTAGCTCTATACTAGTGTTAACAAAAGTGGATGGTACCATCCTCCAAAAAATGCTGGGAAAATCATGTGCAATGGGGATTGTTTTCTGTTTGTTCACTAAAGAAGACAGATTTCCAGGTGGAAGTAGGCTGAGTGTTTTGGGGCCATGCCCAGCAGGGCTCAGGCTGACTCCTAGCTCTGTGCTCAAGGATCACTCCTGATAGCACTTAGGTGCCACAACCAGTGCTGGAGATCAAATCTGGGCTCAGAAACATGCAAGGAAATTGCCTTAATGCTGTGCTGTCTCTCCATCCTGCTTTCTGTATATTTTTTCATTGTTGAGGTAGGATCTCATATAGAAAAACGAGGATCTAATGACTCCTGTGGGGCACAAACTTAACTCTGTAATGGCTTTTTCTATGCAATAAATTTTCAAATTAGAGAAAAAAGGCCTAAATACTTTCACCACTCCCTTCTTCATGAAATTTTGGGAAGCATAGTGTTGGGACTATAGATTTTCTATTTCCAGTTTTTTTTTGCAACCTGAGGCGTTTGATTACAATAAAAAACTGTAGCCACAGTCCAAATGATAGCTTGCCTCTCACTAATACTCAAGGAAAGCATTTTGGAAATTTGTGGAGGATGTTTGGATACCAAATTACTGGCAGCAACTGATTCTGCACTGATATATAAAGAATATTTTCTTGTATTGATGGACTTTGGTGGAATGTTTCACTGTATGTCCATATAGATAAATAAAATGACCTGATTATGATTTTTTTATTTTTTGCTTTGTGGGTTACACCCAGCGATGCTCCTGGCTCTGCACTCAGGAATCACTCCTGGCGGTGCTCGGGGGACCATATGGGATGCGGGGATCGAACCCGGCCGGCATGGGCCGGCCGCTGCAAGGCAAATGCCCTACCCACTGGGCTATCGCTCCGGCCCCTGATTATGATTTCTGAGTTTAACATTCGACTACATGTTACACAAAGTATCCTCTGTATTTCCCAGAAAATAAGATATAGAGATGATTCCTTTATCCTATTGCAGAAATATGCCATAAGTTCTTTACTCCCAGAAAATCACATTACTCAAGGCAAAGCTACTTAGAGCACCTGAGTAAACAATACAATACTTTCTTATCATTTGCATCTGTAGCTCTCACATTCCTGAAGAGTCCATGTATAAGCACAAGTTTCCGATAGCTTTTGCAAATATTCTAACATGAACATAGCTAAGCATTTACATTTTGACATAGATGTAAATTTATTAAAAATGCTTTTATTTCTATTGTGTGTCAGTTAAGGTGAATATGGAACAATTTAAAATATTATATATATAGATTATCATTAGTTTTATTTTAGAACGGTAAGGGGAGTGTCAGGAAATATTTATAGAAAGAAGCATTCTATCTGATAAAGTTGGAACATCCAGATGTAGTGAATGTACTGTGATGAACACCAGTTTCTCGTTCGGGTGTTTTTGTTAATGGGCCACATCTGACAATGCTCAGGGGTTACTCCAGGCTCTGCACTCAGAAATTACTCCTGGTGGTGCTTGGGAGCCATATGGGATACTGGGAATTGAACCTCAGCTGGCTGTGTGCAAAGCAAACACCCTACCAGCTGTAATATCGCTTTCGCCCCTGAACGTAAGTTGTGAAGTAAAATTGAATTCATTCTATGTCTACTAAAAACAGTAATCATTTTAATTAGGTATAGTTTACTAATAGCTGGTAAAGTATGATTTTTTTAGTGAATTAAAAGAATAGAACTTCTTCTGGGGCCAGAGCCATAGTCCAGCAGGTAGGGCATTTGCCTTGCACGTGGGCCGAACCGGGTTCGATCCCCAGCATCCCATATGGTCCCCTGAGCACTGCCACGAGTAATTCCTGAGTGCAGAACCAAGGAGTAACCCCCGCGTATTGCAAGGTGTGACCCAAAAAGCAAAAAAAAAAACCCAACCTCCCCCAAAAAAAGAACTTCTGATGAGTTTTTTTAAAAAAATATTTATTGTACCACCATAAAATATACAATTACAAGACATTCCTGTTTGAGTTTTGGTTCTATAGTGTTCCAGAACCCATCCCTCCACCCATGACCATTTCCCACCACCAATGTCCCCACTTCTCTCCTCCTCCCTAGCCTTTCCTTCCTCCATGGAAGGTTCTTTATCTCCTCTCTGTCTCTGTCTCTGTCTCTGTCTCTGTCTCTGTCTCTCTCTCTCTCCTCCTCTCTCTTCCTCTCTCTTTCTATCTTTCCTCACTTCCCTTTCTTACACATTGTGGATTGTAATACATAGATTTAGAGGCTATCATGTATATCTTTTGCCTATATTCAATGCTCAGTTCTCGGATGATATCATCATTTTCAATGATTATCAGCACAATATTCCCTTCTCTGTCTTACCTAGCCTCTGACTCCCACACATTTGTGGTATGCCAGGTTTTGAGATATTGTGCAGGCATCTATGGGCCATGGGGATCAGGCTGTGTCCAGCTGTGGAGTCTGGACCAGAGGATGACTATGGTTGTGTTGCTCGAGGTTTTCTGACTTCTGGGAGTCTAGCAGAGGACAGGCCAAGGAGCAAAAAATATGCTTCCACCCAAAAACGCCCCATCAGTCTAGCACAGGGCGGGCAGGCAGAGACCCCGCCCTGCACCTGAATACCTGATGTCCACTGAGAGCCCCAGCCACAGTTCTGGGTGGGGCCGCCAGGCTTTTGTGGAGGGAGCCAAGGTGGGGGAGGTGGCCCCAGGTACAGGATCCCTAAAAACCTCATTGGCATAGTCGCAGAGTCCTGCTTGCCTGGGCTTGAATTCAGCTTCCCTCTTGGGTCCAACTGTATCCAGCTGTGGAGTCTGGACCAGAGTATGATTGTGGTTGTGTTGTACAAGGTTCTCTGATTTCTGGTCTTGAATTTACTTTCTGAGTTTCTAGAATACGATTGGTTCCACTCATTTGATGTGCCGCATGGCCGCTTGTGCCAGATAGCAGATGGCAACTCTCCCCCTGTGTGAGTCTCTGCATGATGGCTGATAGCCCTAAGGCAGTTCATGGGCGGGGCCACCAGGCCTCCCGGATGGGACAGAGAGGGGATTGGGGACTCCAGCTCCATCTCCACAAACACTCGGTGACTTCCGCCTCCGAGAACCATCTACCTGGGCTTGCTGCTCTGATTAGCTGGGCTTGAAATCAGCATCTCTCTTGGGTGGGGCTCTGATGAGCTGTGAAGTCTGGACTACAAAAATCGTGGCTATTATGTGAGCAAGTTTCATCTGGCTGCTTCCGAGGCCCCTACTGATGTGATGGGCCGGAACCAAAACCCATCTTGCCTCCTGGGAGACTCATGGTCAGCTGGGCTAGGGGAGAGCCTGATGGCAGCTCTCCCCCGTGTGTCTGACTCTCTGCATAATGGCCAATAGTCCTGAGGCAGTTCGTGGGCAGGGCCACCAGGCCTCCCAGATGGAACATAGAGGGGAGTGGGGACCCCAGCTCCATCTCCACGAATGCTCGATGACTTCCGCCTCCGGAACCACCTACCTGGGCTTGAACTCAGCTGCTCTGCTGGGTCGGGCTTGAGATTCTTCTGATGAGTTTTATGGGACTCTAGTTCCAAGTGAATTGATGAATACAAACAAAGAAGAAAGGGATGATAAGGGAGGAGAAAGGACAAAAGAGAAAAATAGCAGAGAGAGTGGAACGAGGGAAGAGAAAGAAAAAGTAGAGAGAGGGAGAGGGAGAAAGAGAGTATCTCAGGGTCAACTTGCTTTGCTTTCATAAGTGGTTAGATTCATATGTTTAGCAGATTCCCTTCGATATATTCCTTAAAAATTCTCAGTCTACAATATGTTGTTCTACAGTATATAT
Source organism: Cryptotis parvus (assembly GCA_021461705.1). NCBI lineage: Eukaryota > Metazoa > Chordata > Mammalia > Eulipotyphla > Soricidae > Cryptotis > Cryptotis parvus. The sequence continues at coordinate 5,429 of JAJIBD010024412.1, forward strand.
GTACAAGCAGAAAATCAGTATTTTACATTTGTGTGAGACGTGTAGAATATGGAATTTATAGAGATAGGAGGCATGATACAAGTGATTTAACCTTGCATGTGAGAGGCTCTGAATTTGATCGTGGTCGTGGTCCCAGTGGCTCTAAGCACCACCTAGTCTTATCATTGCACTGTCAGGCTGAGTACAAAATTATTAGATTCTCACTCCTTATACCTAAAGCACTGTTAGATGTGACACCATTAAAATAACAATCTTGACTTCAGAGAGATAAACACTAAGCACATGCTGTGCATGTGGGGCACCTGGGTTTACTCCCCACTAGTGCTTAATTACCCACCCCCTGCTAGAAGTGTTGCTTGATTATAGTTCTGGGAGCAATCCCTGAACACCGAAAAGGGTGGTCCCCTACCCCAAAATATATATGCATATTTTAAAAATATTTTTTAAATTTTTCTAAAAGACTTTAATAAGTTAGTTTTGATGTTAGTGGACCTCATCATATCTCCTCCTGTGAGTTTTTCCTCGATCCAAGTTTAGTCACTTAGTCCCACAGTTGCTAGCTAGTATATAATTCAAAGTCAGTTTGGTTTAAGGTCTCCCACACAGCCATCACTCAAGCACACTTCTGAGATGTCAATAGGCTAACAACTGCAATTATTTCAGAGATAATACAAGGCACTCTCACTTCATGACTCTTATGCTTGAGTATTTATACTCAATGTTACTTCTATTATAAAGTAATTATGAAAAAAAATCTCTACCTACTCTGTCTACTTACCAGACATTTATTCCCTCACCCCTCCATCTATCCATTTCACTGAAAAGACATCATTTCAGGTATAAGATTTAGTTTGCAATTGGGTTTTCAATGTACTGGTATCTTGAAAGGTAGCCCTGGAATTTGGAAAGATCTGTACTCTAAATCTGACTGCATTTCTTAAGGACTTCTTTACTTATTAAGGGAAGTCCCCAGAATTCAATTTTTGTTTCTTCATTTGCAAATGGGAACAAAAATATCTTTTCCTTTCCCCAAAACACTAAAAACCTGTCAAATAAAAGGGAAAACCATCAAATCCAAACAGAGCAGCATCTTAAATACTACTGAATCAATCAGAACTCTTTAAAACTGTTAAAATTATCAAAGAAGGGAAGTCTAAAAATCTATTAAAGGAGATAGAGTGATAGTACAATGGGGGAGGACATTTTTGCCTTACATGTAGCAGACCCGGTTTGGTTCCCAGAAGTCCATATTGTCCCCTAAGCACTGCCAGGAATAATTCCTGAGTGCAGAGCCAGGAGTAACCCTGAGTATTGCCAGGTGTTACCAAAAAAAATGAAAAAATAAAATAAAATAAAAAATCTGTTAGATAATCCTGGTTGTTTTAAAAAAGGACATTTACAAAAGAAATATGAATGAAATCTGAACACTAATTAATAACAATGCATCAGGGCTCATTTATTATAACAAAGTTACCTTGCCTATATAAGGAATAAATAAGGGAACCGGGAGTGAGGAATGTGGGAACAATATCTTCTCAATATTTCTTTACATCAAACTGATCTTAAAAAAATTATTTTAAAATTTCATAGATTCCATGACTTTTTTTTTTGCTTTTTTGGGTCACACCAGGCAATGCTCAGGGGTTTCTCCTGGCTCTGCACTCAGGAATTACTCCTGGCGGTGCTCGGGGGACCATGTGGGATGCTGGGGATCAAACCCGGGCCGGCACCGGCCAGCTGTGTGCAAGGCAAACGCTCTACCCGCTGGGCTGTTGCTCGGCCCCTCCATGACTCTTAATTACTATAAATATTAGGAATTAGTTCTTTCCGTGCACAGTGGGGGCCTAATAAATAATAGTACTTATTATTATAACTTCCTGATTCTCTTTCTCTGTTCCCATCTCTACCCTGTAGAGTTGGTCTCTGTCCTCAATAAAATCCCATTCAAATCTCATGTTTGGGAATTCTCTGCTTTCATTTGCTTTTGCCTTCCCTGGTTAAAATTCCTCAGATGGAATTTGCTTAGTGTGAGTTATGCTCTCCATCCTTTCTAACACTGTGGACTTGTCTTGTGTTACTGTCCCTTGCTATTGACTTTCTTCATTATCTGGCCATAGGTCTCACTTACAACCAGTCAGCAGCTTCTCTTACAAAAAGATTGAGAATCAGAATGATTAGCCCCTACACCTCCCCAGCAAAGACCTCAAAGTGTTTCAAACCAGGTCCAGATTATGTTGTCAGACAGAAAGGCCCACTACTGACCCTAAAATCTTGTTAGATTCTGGGTCTCATCTGTGTCTGGGGAAATCCAGCAAGAGGCCACCAAAATGGTTCATGTATAAAAGAACTCCCTGACCCCTTCTTCTCACCCCTCCTCGGGACACTGCCCTTCATTAGCTCTTGGAAACAAATTGTTCTGCAGTGCCTCATCAGTTGTATCCCAAGAGCAGAGAAATTAACAAAGTGCAAACCAGTGTGCATGCTTTTCTGTAGAGTCCCAGGATGACTGGAGTCTCCTGAATGGAATTTCATACATGTGTTGGGTGAGGTGATTTATTATGGGAGGTAATGGAAATTAATTTCACTGTGAACCCTAGGGCACCAGAAAATACCTAAGTGCTGAGCCATTTTCTCTAAGTAGGCTATAAAGCTGCTACTGGCTTCTGACTGGGCAGCGAGGTGGCGATGACCACTTGTAAAACAATGAGCTGGAAGAGAAGGTTAATGGGGCCCAGGCCAACAGGCAGCCTCCAGGGCCAGCCACACCAGCCCCTGCTTGTCATGGGACTTTTTAGTCTTCTTGGCGCCTCAGATAATAGGGATGCTGGAACAATCCCTGTATATCAAAAGAGAGCCAAAGAAGAGGAGAAGGGAACATTCTTTGGGGGCCAATGATGGTGTTTGACTCTGGGTATTTGGCTGGGTGGGGTGGCGCCATCCTGGGACTTACCTTAGTAGGAAGTAGAATGGCTCAGAGCTATTAATGGAGATCCTGTTTCTAAAGATGGCCCAGTGCAAGCTCTTGCAGCTCTGTTGGAGGCCAGGGAGAACTTTTGAGCTCCAAAGTCTCCCCCTCCCTGGCTCTCTGATTTAGAATTTTCAAAATATGACACAATTACCCAAACATTATTGGGTGGCACAAAACAAGGATTTATTTTGTACCGTCAATAAGACACCACCAAATGAAGCTGTGCCACAGAATCTTGTATCACATTTGTAAGGTCCTGATTAAGAGACTCTCGAGGGTTTATAGGAATGGGCTACTTAGAATTTGCATGAACTTTTAACATGTGCTCACTAGACTGAAGGTTCATTTACTAACACACTCATAATATTCTCATATACTCACTCAAGTGTGAGACTGTGTGTGTGTGTATACCTGTATAGATACACAAATATATATGATCTCATTTATTATTTGCCTCTTTATTAGAATGTTTTGTTCATCATATTCCTATAGTTTAGAACAATGCCTAGCACATAACAGGTCCCTAAGAATACTTGCTTAATGAATATATGAACCATAGTAACCATTTGGGGGGAATACCACGATGAATGTAGGATATGCCTTCAAATAATTTTCAACTAATTGGAGAAAGTAAACGTTCCTTTCATCCATCTGCTTATTTACTTTTCCTAACAAATATTAAATTATTGCTTTCTAGGTTCTGAGCATTTCTCTGTGAAATGAGCAAGATATACTCTTGGCCCTATCTCCTTACTATTCAGATTTTCCACATGTAAGTTTTGGACTTCACAATTTTTTGGAAACACTATGCAAAATGATTCTTCAAAACATCTATTTAAAGAGTCACAATCATTTACCACACAGGCCCATTTTTTGAGGTGGGGATTCCCAGGGAAAGAAGTTTCTTTAGTATCTCAGAAGCAGGAAAAGTTGACCTTCTAGAAAAATAGTGATGGTTTGATCTACTGAATATGTCTTTAGTTCCTTTTACTTTGGAGGCCATACCCAGCACTTCAGGGCTTACTCTTAGCTTTGTGCTCAGGGATCACTTTTAACTGCTCAAGGGACCATATGTGGTGCTGAGGATCAAACCTGGATTGGTTGCATGTGAGACAAATGCTCTACCCTCTGCACTATCTCTCTGGCTCTTAGTTGTGTCTCAAAACTAATCAGATTTCCCTTTTGTACAAAGAAGCCCAGAGTAGACTCAGTAACCCAGTCATGTCACATTGTGGAACCCGGGCAGCACAGGCGCCCCGCCCATGATCTTCTGTCTTTGAACTCTCCCTTCCATCTACTTATCCTCTGAGTTTTCTTTTTCTTTTTGTATTAATTTTTTAACTTATAGTGTTGAAAGCTATCACTCTATAGTGCCTCAAAATCCTTTTTGGGAATGATCTAGTGTATGAAACAATACAAATGAAACTATTCGTTGGATTATTTTTAAGTATATTACATGATATCAGCCAGCCAGTATTTCGCCAAATCTGGCAACTGTCTGGAGTCACCAGACTATATAAACAATGCATTATACATGTAATTCAGCTCTGGGAATTATGAAGGGGTATTTTAAAGATATGGGAATTTCTGCTCTAGAGGGGCTGAAAATTAGGTACATTAGCTTATACACCATATAATACATATTGAAAATCTTAAGTTATGTAGTAAACTCCCCAAATAGAAAGTCACAAGTACAAAATCCTTCAAATCCACTCTTACCCAAGACAACTCTCTGTAGTATGGATTTGGATAAAGAACATAGGGATTAATTACTTAAGTAATAATTAAATGCCTAATGATCTATTGAGCATCTAGAAAGGCCATCTAGCAAAGAAATAAAATTTAAAAAACATTTGACTGTGGTTTGTAGAAATGGTCGAAGTGCTTTGCATGCAGTATGCCCACCCTAGCACTGCATGTTCCCTGAGCACCGCTAGAACTGAGCACCCACCTGGGAGTAGCCTCTGAGCACTGGCAGATATCCTGCACACACTCCCAAAATAACAAAAGCATTTTGTTATGATGAACTATGATGAGAAGTGGACCATGAAGAATATGAAGTTCATTCACACAAAATGTAAGAACATGAAACTAATGAACCTTGACTTTTAGGGTTCATTTGCATCAGTTCCATACAGACCTCTGGGGAGAGCGCTACTCATGTATTTGTGTAGTCATATGCCCTATACTATTTGCAATGTGTTACTCAGAGCACATAGTTAAAATTATCCTCCTCGGATCCCAAGTCCCCTGTATTTTCCTGCACGTGCAATGCTATTCATGTGACCATACGTATTTTGAAACCCTTAAGTCAAAGTTGAAGATGGGACACAGTGAATTTGGGATTCAGGTACAAATTCATGTACATCTTGGACTTCTTATACCATTAAATGATAGTCAACCCAGTGTGAGATGGCCTGAACCCTGATGTTGTCACTGCTGATTTACCTGGTGCTAAGACATGAAAATACCACATCAAAGGTCTTGGGATCCAAGCATTTCCTGTGTCACACTCATCACTAGAACTCTGTGGAGTATGGAGGAGAAAGAGGCTTGGTATATAGATATTAACTCATTTGTGGATACTCCAAATCTCATCATTTTTTTCTAGATTTTCCTAAGGTTGACAATTTAAAATCTATGTGGTTTTCTAAAATCAATGTGTCAGGCTGAAAGACATACTTATAAGTTGTAAATAATTTGAAAATATTCACATTAACTGTGCTCCACAAAAATATGCATCTGACCTTACCAACAGGGTGAGGTCAGATGCAGCTATCTCCACCCTATGTGAAGGAAGCAGCACTGGCCAATGGGAGAAGTATTCAAAGCCTTAGAGAAAGAAAGTGGGGAAATCTAGATTCCAAGGAAACAGGCTGAGTGTCTGTGAAAGCCCCAAGGGAATGTTCTAGCAGTAGGAAGAAGTGAATTGGCAAACTTTTTACAGCAATGGCGTCTGTCTTGAGAAATGGGAGTTTCCAAAACTGGGGGTCAGGTTAGCTGCTACTATAATATATTAGGTTAGCTTTTGAGATTGCGTAGTTTATTACGTAGTTTTCTCCTAAAGAACAGCAAGAAAAATGTGAAACCTTGGGTGAAGGGAAAGCTGCAGCTGGCCTCAGCTTTTTTTCCAGTATGCACTCAGTTCTGGGAGAAGAGGATTCTCCCAGTAGTAATACATGGGGCACCTCTACTTCCTTTTCCAAAATGACCATGTAAACTGAGGGAAGGGAATGCTGAGTTTTCCCAGGGCTATTTGGATCTTTAACTATTTGAGGTCATGAACCCACTTGTGAAAATAAATGGCCAGTGCTGCTTCCTTCACATAGTTGAACTTAGGAAAGAAAGAAACCTCTGGTAGAAATGTTCCCGTGGCTTGAATTGCAGCTAGAAATGTCAGGATGCTGAGAGCCAGCCCTTTCTGGCTGACTCTGCCAGAAGGTAAAAGCTTCTCCAGAGAAACAGATCCAGTAAGGTATATATTTACATATATGTCTAGAAAGAGATTTATTATTTTTGCTGCACTGCCTCATACACTCATGGAGGCTGAGAAGTCTCACGATTTGTCCCATTAACTGAAGATCACGAAAGCCAGTTAGAAGACTTGAATGTCAGAAAGGATGGAGCAGAATTCCATCTGACTCTGAAAGCCTGAGAACTGGGAGTGCTGAGGGCAGGACAAAATCCATGTGCTGCATAGGCAACAGAACAGCTATTCCAATTTGCTCTGCCTTTTTTGTTCTCAATGTATAATATAATATATTATGTTATGCTAATATATTATATTATGTTAAGATTCTCAATGTATTAAATGATGCCTACTCACATAACATATTAAACTATCTATGTTAATATATCATTCATACTAAGTTAATATAAGGTTCTCAATATATTTGATGCTATCTACCCACAGTAGGGGAGAGCCCTGTTTCTTCCACTCAGCCCAGTCCAATGGAATCTCTTCTGGACACATCTTTCATTTTGCAGACACACTCAGGAATCATCAAACAGCTTTCTGGGTATCCCTACATCCCATTTAAGTTGATGATAAAACTTAATCGTTCACAGCACACCAGCCTGCAGACTTCTTTCCTCACTGGATCAGAAGCGATGAATACTCAAAGGTGAATTTCTGATCTTGCTATTCCAAAAGACTCTCTTTCCTGAGCAAGAGAGCTGGTCATAGGCCTTCCGAATTTGTGGCTTTCATGGACAATGTCATAGTGCAAAATGGTTCACTTTAGTGCCTGGCAATGTGGGACAGAGCTGTGGCTCTTTTCCTTTTCAGCAGTAAATCTACGGGCCAGTTACTGCTGTCCCTAAACTTTTTCTCTTCCTCTGAAAAAGGTGGAAAACAACTGGCTTTGTAATATTGGAACTTCTCATATTCAAGTAATGGATGGGAAAATTTGACCTCATGGATTTCTGGTGTAGACCAATTGTATTTTTGTGTAGCAGGTAACTTTAGTCTATCAATCTGAAGCTAAATGCAAGTACCATTCGCTTCTAGTTCTTGCCGTCAGTTGTCTTCCCGTTGTTCATCGATTTGCTTGAGCGGGCACCAGTAACATCTCCACTCATTGGGAATAAGGTCCATTATTGTTACAGTTTTTGACACATTGAATATACCACAGGTAGCTTGCCAGGCTCTGCCATGGCTCTGGGTTCATCCCAGGGGACCCAGTCTTTTCTATGTCCAGACCATCAACCACCCAGGGCCCACGGGGCAGAGCCCTGGGTGTAGTCCAGCCTGTCTCCTGTCTGCCACCTGCTGACACAGCTAGGCACTGCGGCCATACCTACAAAACCTTGACGGGCAGGACAAAACACTTAATTGGTCGAGACGGATCGGGGTTTGGCAGGTATTCAAGTCTGGAATGGAGAGAATATAAACCAACACCGGTGGAGCAGTGAGATAAGTATGAGAATTGATGAATCCAAAATTGATGAGTCCAGTAGGTCAGTGACGGAACTGATGAACCCAATAGGTTTGCTTTTTGTAGTGAGCTCTGTAGTAAGAATTCAGATTATTAAGTACCGTAGAAGGATTCTGTAGCAGCCAACTTCTTTTCAGTAAATTTTTTAAATATCTCCTGCTTCTTCCCAACAGGCATCCAGTGCCTCAGATGCTCCTTCAGCCTCACAAAGGACTTGAGGGGACAGGTGGCTACGTGGATCAACTTCAAGGAACAGCCCCACTCCCCACCCCAGGACACAAAAAGGTTCTAGTTCTTAGGAATATAAATTAAGAAAACCAATGCTCTTTGTTTATTTGGTGGTTTTTGAGACACTCTCAGCTGTTCTCAGATATTACTCCTGGTTCTATGCTCAAAGATCATTCCTACCAGTTTCAAGGGACCATATGGTGTTTCATGGATTCATCCTGGGTCAACCTCATGCAAGGCAATGTGCCCCACCTGCTGTATCTAGCTCCACAAAACCAATTTAAAATGAAATATAAGCTGGTTACAATCGTTATAAAAGTTAAAACACTAATATGGAAAATTATAACACATTACTAAAATCAGTTGCCACTGTGACGTGACTTAGATTGCGATACTGTTATTTACCACTGAATTCTCGTGCCACTTCATTTAAGAGTGAACAAGTCTATGAATCCATTTTCTTATATACAATGTACTGTGATATTGTTTAATCCTCAGTACATGATTAATTTACATGTTAATTCTGCTTATCTCTGTTATTAGCTGACAATAATTAAGTGGGTAAAATGTAATATTGCTAAAATTTGCAAATTACATAATATGTGATAGCCATTGTTTTTATATATTCTAATAGAGCCATACATTCTCACAATAATCCTATGATCAAGTTGCTTAATTATCTCCATTTTACATATGTGGAAATTCCTTTTGGCTAAGATCAGAGTGTAGTATCAAGGCACAGAAAGATAAAATATTTTTCCATAAGTTATGCATATAGCAAGTTCATGAACTAGAATTTTACCTGAGGCAATGCAGAGTCATTATCCTTGTACTTATTCAATAATTATCTTCCAATCAGACTGTAATATGCACAAAAAGTGTTCACAGTGTACACAGGCATTGAACATGTGCGGTGTTCAGTGCTAATCACATTGTGGTCATATAAATCAACCCCAGAACACATCATTATCATTTTTATCTTGCTACTGAAATAATTATTTTAATTTAACAAAATAACTTATGGACTTATCTTAGTCTGTATCCATAACAATAGTTATATGTCAGAGTCTATAACTATACGATATGAAACAATGAATATAAATATAAAGCAAAACATTCGAAAACATTTGATTCTGAATACTGTCCTTTTAGTGTTATCTAGAAAAGTAAAAACTCCAATTGTAAAATCATCTCTCTTTAATTTGCTTAATTTTATTAACTTATATTTGAGAAAGCCGAAGATCGAGTTTTCTGACCCAAGTGAATCCAAACCTTGGATAAATGATCACTTAAAAGAAATACTGTATGTAGCAAGAATTCAAACATGAGCTGGGAGATAAATGATCTCTAAGGTATTTGCAACAGTGAAACCATGGTTTTATGACAGCACCAGCCCTAGAGCTGGGAAGAGAAAACGAGGTGGAAAATTACCAGAAATTAGTTGCTCAGAGAATTGATCTGAGTACTTCATCCTCAGACGGCTGAGAAGAGTCTTTTGCACTTCAGGGTATCTGAGGAAGCTGGTGCTCAGACTTCAAGGAAGATCTCTGGGAATAATTCAGTCTCTCATGGAGTAGCACAGGCAGGGGTGTGATGATCTACAGGAGTGGGGCATGTCTAAGAAATTCAGGTTTGGTTTACAATTTTATTTGAAATAACTTTCTTTTATTCACCAGATTAGCAAAGGAAAATTGGGAATATTTTATTAGATGTTAAAAATTTGACAGAGTTTAGTGTTTACTCATGATGAAATTTATGAACAGACTAGAAATCTCGAGAAATTTGCTTTTTCTGGTAAAGAACATCTATGTGAAGCCTTAGTATACTGTCGAAACTTTGACTGTTTTACATTCAGAACAGAAGCAAAGTACGGATGCTTGCTCTCACATCACTATTCAACGTTGTACTAGAAGTTCCTGAATGTGCAAAAAAGACAATAAAAGAATTAAAGGTATATAAGGCATATAGACTCACAGGGAAATATAAAACTATCTTTATTCATAGAAAACATCACGATATGAATTGAAATTCTAACACTATAATAGAACTACTAAAACTAATAGAGGAGTTAACAGGCCTAAGGAAACAATATATAAACTTAATTTTAATTCTATGTCCTGCAACAATTATGAAATTAGAAAAAACAGAGTCATCAGCAACTGTATAAACAAATAGCATCAATCACAAAGGGATAAGTTTAACAAAGATGTATAAGACTTGTACTACAAAAAAGATTAAATATCCAAATAATATCAGCAAATTAAATATCCAAATAATGTCAGACAATTATGTCTGGGAATGCTCATAATTTTCAAAACGTCTGTTCTCAGGGTCATGGAAATAGTACAAGGGATAAGGTGCATGCCTTGCGTGCAGCCAAGTTCCAGTATCATTTATGGTCCCTTAAGTACTGCCAGGAGTGACCTTTGATCATAGAGCCAGGAATAGCCCTTGAGCTCTCCTGTGAGTAACTACTAAATAAACAAACAAACAAAAGTTAACTAATTAAATTAAGTGTTCATTCTCCCTATATCAATCATTTTAACACAATACTAATTAAAATTTTAACAGGTTTGTGCAACATTGATAAATTGATTCTAAAACTTATCTGGAAATGTAAAAAGGACATAGAGTATCCAAAACAATTTTGAAATAGAAGAGTGGTAGAACAATAGACTATCATGAGTATATTCACATAAATAAGTTGCTTGCAAAGATGCCAGTGTAATTCAATGGGAAGTATTTATAGTTAACAGTGATGAATCAGCCATATGGACACAGAGAAAAAATTAACCTTTATCTCACACTTTACACCTGAAAAAAATTCAAATTAATCTAAAATAAAGTAAAATATAAAGCTCTTAGAACAAAACATAGAAGAAAATGTTTGAAACTTTGGGATTGTTTAGAACATAAAAAGTGCTAATATAAAAAGGAAAAATAGGTAAATATGGAAACCATTAAGGTCAAAATCAGTTGTTAATGCAATTGCAAATGAGACTTTTTATTTCCAGAACTGAAAAGGCAAATCACAGATGGAAAAATATCTTAATACAAATACCCAATAAGAGATTTCTATCCAGAGAACGTAGAGAATATCTAAAATTCATGGATATCCGTGTCGCCAGGGCCTTTAGGAACTGTGAGCTCAGGCTTACTACTGAGAGTATCCCGCAAGGCAGAGCCTGGCAAGCTACCTGTGTCGTATTTGATATGCCAGTAACAATTATAAATCTCATTCCCATGACCTGAGAGGAAGGGTTTGAGGCTCTTGGTGTTCCTGGAGCGAGCAGTTACCCTTGGGCTACACTAGCACGCGACAAGGTGCCTGCTCGAGCAAATCGATGAACAACAGCAAGACAAGTGACAAGTGACCCATCTGATAAGGGGTTAATATCCAGGATATATCAGGTACTGGTAGAACTTGACAAGAAGAAAACAGTCAACCCCATCAAAAAATGGGGGAGAAGATATGAACAGAAACTTTGACAAGGAAAAAAATTCAAATGGCCAAAACACATATGAAAAAATGTTCATCATCACTAATCATCAGCGAGATTCAAATCAAAACAACAATGAGATATCATCTCACACCACAGAGACCGGCACATATCCAAAAGAGCAAGGACAACAAATGCTGGCGTGGATGCGGGGGAGAAAGGGACTCTCATCCATTGTAGGTGGGAATGTCGAACTGGTACAGCCTTTTGGAAAACAATATGAACATTCCTCCAAAGACTAGAAATTGAGCTCCCATTCGACTCAGCCATACCACTCTTGGGAATATATCCTGGGAAGCCAAAAACACACAACAAAAACACCATCTGTACTTTTATTTTCATAGCAACTATATCACTGTATCACTGTCTTCCCGTTCATCATCGATTTGCTAGAGCGGGCATCAGTAACATCTCCATATGTCCTGTCTCATGCAAGAAGCCCCAAGGGCACCTGCTTGCACCAGGAATATAAAGAGCCTCAAACCATTCCAACAGGTCATGGGAATGAGGTCTATAATTGTTACTGGTATCTGGCATATCAAATACGACACGAGTAGCTTGCCAGGCTCTGCCGTGCGGGTAGCATACTCTTATAGTCATCTCAAATCCAGCATTTATTGATGCGCCGCGTGAGCCGGGCTGTGATAGGCTGGTCTGCTGGGTGGAGTTCTTACGAGGGGATGTCGGATGTGGAAAATGGAGGCCCTCATGGAGTGGGGGGTCATTTGGCTTGTTGTGAGGCAACATTATTCACAATAGCCAGAATCTGGAAACAACCAGAGTGCCTGAGAACTGATGACTGGATAAAGAAACTTTGGTACATCTACACAATGGAATACTATGCTGCTGTTAGGAAAAATGAAGTTATGAAATTTTCCTATAAATGGATGGACATGGAGAGGATCATGTTGAGTGAAATTAGCCAGAAGGAAAGAGACAGATATAGAATGACTGCATTTATTTGCAAGATATATATATGAAACCAATATCCAAGGTCAGGCAAAACATGGATCAGGAGGTCTTGTCAAAAGTGGAATCTACCACAGACAGGTGGGAGTTAGAGGTTAGGTAAGACAGAGAAGGGAAAGGTGTGCTAATAACTGTCAAAAGTGCTAATACCAACCTAGAACTGAGCATTGAATATAGGCAAAAGATACACCTCTAAATACACCTTAAAAAATATTAAACCTCTAAATGTATGTATTGCAGTCCACAGTATGTAAGAGAAGAGAGAGAGAGAGAGAGAGAGAGAGAGAGAGAGAGAGAGGGAGGGAGAAAAGAGATAAAGAACCTACCATAGAGGCAGGCTGGGTGGGGGGATTGGGGATATGGTGGTGGGAAATGGGCACTGGAACACTGTAAGACCGAAACCCAAACATGAACTTCTTTGTAATTGTATATCTCATGGTGGTATAATAAAATATAAAAAAATTAAAAAACCACTATGTCCTATTTGAAAAATAAATAAATAAAATAAAATATATTTAAAAAATTAAAAAAATAAAAATAAAATTCATGGATATATAACCCAAAAAATTGGGTAAAAGATTTGGTAAGCTTATAAAAAAGATGCTTGACATCATAAACTCTGGGAAATTTGAAAGTAAGACTAAGAAAAGAAACAACTGCACATAAATTAGAATGTTTAAGCTATGTTTTTAAAGTGATAATGCCAAAGATTGGCAGGGATCTAGTAAAATTAGAACTTTTGTTAATTATTGTGAAGAAAGTCGACATGGTAAATTTGTGATTTAAGAAACTGAGACTGGTACACAGGTAAGACATTCGTAAAACAGGGGCCGGAGCGATAGCCCAGCAGGTAGGGCATTTGCCTTGACGAGCCGGCCTAAGCCGGCCCGGGTTCGATGCCCAGCATCCCATATGGTCCCCTGAGCACCGCCAGGAGTAATTCCTGAGTAACCCCTGAGCATTTGCCAGGTGCGACCCAAAAAAACAAAAAAAAAAAATAAAGACATTGTAAAGCAGGTATCATAGGTTATTTTTTATTCTTTTTCTGTATTCAAAGAAAAATAAGCATATTCTGCATATAACATAGCAATTAGATTCTCACGTAGTTACCTATAAGAAATAAAAATATATCCACACAAAGGCATATGAACATGTATTCATAGATGCTTTTCTCATTGCTCAAGCTAAAAATAGCACAAACATCCACTCTAAGTGAGCCAGTAGACAAACTATGGTTATATAATACATAAAACATGTGGTTACACATACAATAAAATAGATTAAGTATTAAAATCCATCCATTGATATAGTAGTAACTTTAATCAGTCTCAAAAACTTTACTCTGTATCAAAAGAAATGAGAAACAAAGGAATACAGACCGTCTGATTCTACTCGTATGTTTTTCTAGAGAAAAGCAAAATTAGTATATTATTACAGAAAGCAGATCAGTTGTCTATTGTTTGATTCTAAAGGAACATTAAGTGTTTGGATTCCAGGTAATGTTTTTGCATTTTCACAGTGATGTATTTACATAGGTATATGCATCTGTCAAAATTCATAGAACAGCAGACTTAAGAGGCATTTTCTATGACAATTATCCTTCCATCAAGTTGATTTTTTTAAACACGAAATAAAATTTTAATTGGTAAATTAAATGGGCAGGAGATAAATTTATTTTATTAGTTTGCTAGGACTTTATGACAAAGTGCCACAGATTGGTATATTAAATAAAATAAATTAATTTTCACATGATTTTTTAAAAATATTTTATTATACCATCATGAGATATACAATTGCAAAGATGTTCATGTTTGGCTTTCAGTCATACAGTGTTCCAGCACCCATCCCTCCACCAGTGCCCATTTTCCACCACCAATGTCCCTAATTTCCTACCCCTCCCTAGCCTGCCTCTATGGCAGGTTCCTTATCTCTTTTCTCTCTTTCTCTTTCTCTGTCTGTCTGTCTGTCTGTCTGTCTCTTCCTTCTCTTGCACACTATGGATTATAATTTAGAAGTCATCATGTATATCTTTTGCCTGTATTCAGTGCTCAGTTCTAGGCTGGTATCACTTTCAACAATTATTAGCACATTGTTCCCTTCTCTAACCTCTGACTCCCACACGTTTGTGGTAGATTCCACATTTGACAAGGCCTCCTGATCCATGTTTTGCCTGACCTTGGATATTGGTATCATACTATATATATTAGTATTGCTAATATTAATATTTGGTATATTAATAATTGGTTATTAAACAAAATAAATTAATACAAATATTGATAATATTAATGCTAATTAATCCTAATATTGCTAATATTGATACTATATATAATGCAAATAAATGCAGTCATTTTTTTATCTGTCTTTTTCCAGAATTCTGGCTAATTTCACTCAACATGATTCTCTCCATGTCCATCCATCTATAGGCAAATTACATAACTTCATTTTTCCGATCATCTGCTTAGTATTCCATTGTGTAGATGTACCAAGAGTTTTTTTTTTATCGAGTCATCAGTTCTTGGGCACTCTGGTGTTTTCAGATTCTGGCTATTGTGAATAGTACTGCTATGAAAATAAAAGTGCAGGTGGTGTTTCTGCTGTGTGTTTTTGGCATCTCCGGGTATATTCCCAGGAGTGGTATGGTTGGGTCGAATGTGAGCTCATTTTCTAGTCTTTGGAGGAATGCCCATATTGTTTTCCAAAAAGGCTGTACCAGTCGACATTCCCACCTACAATGGATGAGAGTCCCTTTCTCCCCACATCCACACCAGCATTTGTTGTCCTTGCTCTTTTGGATATGTGTCAGTCTCTGCAGTGAATTTTCACATAATTTTGAAGGCTAAGATTCCAATATCACCGAATAACTAGGTTGCTTTTTTTGAGGTCCCTTTGCTTTTACTAGTTTTTCTGTTCTCTGACTTCACTTAGTGAACCTTTGTATGTGCTCTTATAATCTCCTCTTATCAGTCCTAGTGATTAGGTTCTACACCAATGGACTAATTGACTTCAACTACCTTTTTAAAGATCCTGTCTCCAAACACAGTCCTAATTTGAGGGACTATACGTCAGGATTTCAGCATTTGTGTATTCAGGGGACAAAATTTAACCCATAACACTTACACAAACAAATGCTTATTTTTATTAATAAATTTATAGCAATACTAATATTGGTGAGACTGAACTAAGAAGATTCCAAGTTTTTCTTTTCCCACAATAAAAACTTTGTCTCCATTACTTGGATTTAGGTCAAATTTCAAAAACCTGAGAAGAATGAGGTAAGGAGATTGTCGTTGGCAGAGAGAGGGATGAGAACGCAGTTCTTTCAATGTAACTCTTAAACTTCAAATCATAGGGTGGCAAAAACATCTTTGTTGACTGCGTCAAAGATTTTTGGTATAGGAGGGAGTGCGGGTTCTAATCTGACCTGCCACCCTAGTAGAGCCTCAGAAGAAGCCAGAGGAACCTCATACACCACAATCGCAGCAGTTTTCCAAGGTCTAGACCCTCAGCTCATCAGAACTCTACCCAAGAAAGAAGCAGATTTCAAGCCAAGATATGTGGGGCTTGGCAGCTAAAGTCATGGGGCTTCTATGAAGACGGAGCTGGGGCCCCCTCCTCCACTTCTGCCCTGTCTAGAAGGCCCAGCAGACCTGCCTGCCCACAAACTGCTTCCAGTTCAATCGGCCATGATCCAGAGACACAGACACAGGGCAGAGCTGCTACCGGCTCTCCCCATGGCGAAATCTCTACACCTGATATTCTGATGTACCAGGTATCCGACCACACTTTATAGAATTAAGTTTGGGGCATACACTCACAAATGCTATGGCATGATGTCGGGTCTGTGGGGACATATCAATAATTTCTTATACAGTGGGCCCAAATGACACAATGGATTCAGCTGAGATTTAATAATTTCTATTAACTTTCATCTAAGAATATATTCATTGACTTTATTTAGCGAACTAGCTCCAAGAAGCATTATAGAATAGATTATTCAGCTATGCTGAGGACAGGCTCAAACAGAGGTTGAGAAAAATTTGAAATAAGTGTTGCCCGTGGTGCAGTGGTGGGGGCTTTGAGGTTGGCTAGTAGAAACCAACTACTTTCTAGAAACTCAGAAAGTGAATGCAAGAACAGAAATCGACCAGATTTGTCCATGACAACCCAGAAAAAATGTCATGATGTCATGAGTTTATCAATACCATTGCCATATATGAGCTGTAATGGTCAATATAATTAGCACCAGGGGAGCAAGCATGGGGAAGGGGAGTGGGGGGGAAATGAGGGTCTTTGGTGATGGGAACACACTGGTGGTGGGATTGGTGTTGAATGATAAATCTTTCTAACAACTGCATTGTGGAAAACTTTTTACTCTGTAAGTCATGGTGTTTAAATAAAAAAATAAAAATAAATTAAGAAACTCAATAGAGAAAAAAAAGTTTTGGTATTATTTAAAAAATTTTGAGTTTAGAATCTAACTTTATTATCCTATTGTAAAGGAACACAGAGTCCCCCTCTCCTGTTGAATTGTAGATCTCCCTTCCTTGAAATATTTTTTTTCCTTAAATAGAAACAAAAAATTTACACAAAACATTTTTTCAATGCCATAAATACAACTCTAGAGAAAGGTGTTTCTAGCTCAAGAGAAATAACAAAATAATAACTTTTTGGTTTATTTTTGGGACACACCCATTAATGCTCAGGGGTTATTCCAGGTTCTTTTCTACACTCAAGAATTACTCCTTGCAGTGCTTAGGGGACCATATGGGATGCGAGGGATCAAACAGTCACATACAAGGCAAATGCCCTACCCTCTGCACTATTGCTCTGGCTCAAGTAAATTTTTTTAAAAGAAATCAGCAAGGAACTCAATGATTGGTTTTCTGTGACCAACTAGAACAATATCAATATAAAGGAAAGTTTATAATTTATAATCTCAACAGAAAGGAAAAGAATGATAATACTTATTTGGAAAGTAGTTTGGGTTGAGCAATTTCCTCTACAGAAAAGATTATGCTACAGTGAATCGTACCTTAAGATGAAATAATTATTAAAATCTCTGTGAACTCTGAAATAAATTGTTTGAGGCCAATTAAAAATTGTCAGCCAGTGATATCAGTCCTCTGGCATCACAGAAAGGGTTTCAGCAAAAATAAAGTATGTGAGGTGGGTCTTCAATGTTTACCAAATGCTATTGGAAAGTAGAGAAAAAGTCAATCTATCTGCAGACACAACAAGATTTCCTGGCAGAAAAAGTTTAGGGGTTTTTGAAGCAGCCATTTAAGAATGCTGTGGTTAGAAATACTACTGTGGAGCAGAAATAGGACAGAGAAAGACAGATTTCTCTCTTGACAATGCTTTGGAAGTTCCCCTAGAGTGGGAGAGGACAGAGATGCTTAGATGGAGAAGATTTGAGGAGGTAGTTATTAAAATTCTAAATGTGTGACACTGTTTAAGATCAATCACATATCTTCCTGTTCAGTCCTAATTAATGATCAGATGTCCAGGTTTGCCTATGATAATCTTAAGTACCCCTGCTGTGGTGTTCTATTCTAATTTAATTATTAAACTCGTTTTCAGGTCCAATATGAGTGATGAGTCAGTTACGTAGCCACATTAGCTCAAAGTAGTTCTTAAAAAAATTCTTGAATATAATATAGAAGAAACAGGAACATAGAACATAATCTCTTTATCATAATAACTTATACATAATAACTTATGTATACCTTGCACTAGGGGAAGGAGGCAGCTATAATAGTGGAGGACAGCTTTTGCAACAACAGAGAGAAAGCTTTGTGATTTTCAAGGCACTCATTATGCCATCTGGAATGGGCAGTAGTGACTTAGAAAACTTGGAGCTGCCTTAGAATCTCAGATTACTGAACGGTACATTTATGGTGTAAGACCAATACCATTGTAGTTGCATGTTTCATATGCAGATTTCATATACACGTAACTAGGACTCTGCACTCCCAAGAATCCTTATTTTAACATTAAATGTTCTGTGGTTGCCATCTTGAAATTATTTGGGGGTCATGGTAGGGGTACACCAAATGGCGTTCAGGCCTTGCTCCTGGGTCAGCTCAGGAATCACACCTGGCAGGACTTAGTGAACCACTTTTGGTGCTGGGGTTAGAACAGGATTTGTGGCCTGCATCTGCCTTACCCTCAGCATTATGTCTCCAGCCCTTTTTGAAATTCTTAATGAAATTTTATCTTTGCTGTTGTGTTTTATAGGTCGTGTCCAGTGTGATAATAACATATGCTCCAGGGATCTGAACTTTCAGCTCTCTTGTGTGGATCAATAC
Source organism: Cryptotis parvus (assembly GCA_021461705.1). Classification (NCBI taxonomy): domain Eukaryota; kingdom Metazoa; phylum Chordata; class Mammalia; order Eulipotyphla; family Soricidae; genus Cryptotis; species Cryptotis parvus. The sequence continues at coordinate 24,339 of JAJIBD010024412.1, forward strand.
CCTGCTTCTTTTCTGCTTCCCTAGGGTGGGTTCTCGGTAGCTCATTCCCTAGACTATGTCGACAAGCTTGACTAACTGCCCTCTCCTTGCTGACTAGTGATTGCTGCTTCTTGTGGGGATTTGAGTACAGGTAGAAGGAGCTGAGGCAAGACGTGGTGTCAGCCATTTCTAAGGGAAGAGAAACCCCAGGTCTGCCCCATCTGCCATCTCAGTGCTGAGCACAATCTGTCAAGTAATGAGTTGAGGCAGCAGGTCTATGAGAAAAGGAAATTGACTTCCTTCTCCCACCGGGGCACACTGTTGGTGTCATAAGTAGGTACCTGCAACTGGTGGGCTGCCCGTGTAGCTGACAAGACGCAGAATAGAACTTCAGCTGTCTTTTGAGGCTCTTCACTGATTTGGTGGGAAACACCAATTCTGGGGAGCACAGTGTTAAGTAATAAACTTAAAAGACCATGCAGGGTCGAGACAGAACCAAATACAGGAAAATAATATATTCTAATATCATGAATCATACTTAACTCCCAAAACACTCAGACCCTTTTGTATCTGGAAAATGCAGAGCACACACTACAATAAAAAGCATATATATAGTATATATATAAAAGTATATATATGTATATATTTATATATATAAGAGTATATATATATAATGAAAAGTGTATATATGTATATATGTATATATAGTGTGCTATTCCCTGGATTTAAGCCTGGCTCTATTATTTATTAGATATGCTTAGATTTTTCACACTTTCCAGTTCCTTGGTTGCCAGGTGGATTCAGGCATCCTTAATAAGATCCTGACTTTTTGCGAGTCAGAGGTGTACTCCTCTGAGTGTGCTCCATGCTCTGAGTCTAAAGTTACATTCAGGTGTCCTACACTCTCCATCAAACTCTTCTTTCTCCTGCTGGGAGTCCTGGGCCCGTCTCAGAGGTCAACTCTAGATATGACCAAATGATCTGTATTTAGAGAGTTGGCCAATATTATTTTGGTTTATCCGCAGCTGTCTTTCCTTAAAAAGCTACTTGTGACCTTGAGTTGGTTGGAGTAATGGATAAATGAAATTGCACTAGGGAAAATTACCCTGCTTGCCATTTGCTTGAGTTCAGAATCCCAGGCACTGTCAGGGTTAAAATTCTGAAAGCTGAATGCTGAATTCCAAAAATCCTGAAATCCAAAAGCCCATTTCACTTGAAGAGAGATTTAGCATCTTTGGTAACATTTTCTCACTTTGTTTTTCCTGCCCAGTCTCCTCTTTACCTTTAGCCTTTGTGGACTAAAAATACCGAAGCTGTAGATGAGGCAGAGAGATAGCTTGAGGGGCTGGAGTGCAGACTTTGTATGCAGGAGCCCTTAGAGTAGTAACCATCAACACAGAGCAGGGGGTAGTCTAGAGCCAAGCGTGTCTGCAAACAAACAAGTAAGACACAATGCTTCATTACGTAGTCATTTTAGTCATTGTAAAAATGAAAAGGGTTTGAAGGAAAGCCTTGCTTATTGCTTATTGCAGCAGGGACATTCTATTTCCGAGAAGGATCGTCTGCTAATGAGCTCAGAACTGGCACCGGCAGAGGCGCAGAAGCTCCTGCAATCTCCCTCTTGCACTGCAGAAAGAAAAGAAGAGCTGCCGGCAGGCTGTACCCAAGGCTTCAGAAGTGGGGAACCACAGGTATTGAGACGCTGACTGAAGCTCCTAGAGATAGGGGCAGTCTTCTGAATGAGCTCTCAAACAAGGGCTGGCTCACTTCCCACGTGGTTTTACAATGGAGGGGATTTGTGTCCCGGCTTTTCCTGTCAGCAACCCTCCCAGTCACAATACTATGATGAGTCTAATCCCCCGGGATTTGGGTGTGAAGACAAAATGGTTTTGGCACCCTTAGCTCTCTTCGCATCTCTGCTTTACAGTCAAGACAATGCTCTTGAGTCAGGCGGGATTCCCGAAGGGGTCCAGCACCTGGCTGCAAAACCAGCCTGGGGGAAATCCCCCTGGTTAGGAATCTGAGGGAATGCCCTTCCGTGCTTCTGACTCTCAGCTAAAAAAAAAAAAAACCCTACAAATTAGAGGGTCAAGGTTATTTTGTGGTCTTTTGACTATATATGAAATAATCCTGGAAAAGAACAACTGTAGACTTCGCTTTTATTGCCTAATTCATTGGCTGGCCTGGTGTAGGAGTTCATGTGTCTTGTAATGTGCCTGTTCACTCTGAGAAGACAAGGGTTTGCTTACAATGGCAAACAAAGTGTGGGGCCAGAGCATGGATGGACCCCCCTCCACCCCCACCCCCCACATACACACTCAAAAGGAGAGTCAAAGGGTTTTGTCACAAGCAAAAGCATACTAGAGTGTTCAGGAATTTTGAAACTTTTATACTTTCTCATCAAAGCTCACCCATCACCCACTATTAAGACTATGACCCCTCATCTCCATTTTCATCGCCTCTTTCTCCCTAAAGTTCCTAATAATCTTTAGCCTGTTTTCTACTCTAGGACTTATAACTCCTTACGTCCTCAGCTTTAATTTTAAATTCTGGTCTTGCCAAACTCTGGCTATACCCCATAACATTTCTTTTTCTCAGAAGTGGAAGATCACCAATAGCACCCTGAAGCCAGAGTACCTTTCTGTGAAGAAGAGGTTGCCTGCATTGTAGTGTATTATTAAAACATGGATGTATAATGTTGAAAATTCTCTAAAAAATAGATTTATCAGCCTCTCTCTCCTTCCATAAACATACACATTATATATATATACCAATTATATATATATATATATATCCCAACCAATGATTTGGTTATTTGTAGAGACATATAATGGTGAAGGATAAATGGGAAATGCCCATGCTTTACATGTGGGGCTTTTTATACTCCAGTTCCTGCTGCCATTCTTTGGTTTTATCTCCCATTACTTTGCCTGCCTTACCCTGTAGGTCACCATCAACCTATTGTGCTGCTCCTTACTTTGGGGAAGTGTTGCTATTTACCCCTCAGACAAGCTTTTTTTTTTTTTTTTTAATTTTTTTATTTTTAAAATTACAAAGATATACAATTAAAAAGTTCATATTTGGGTTTTGGTCAAACAGTGTTGCAGCACCCATCCCGCCACCAGTGCCCATCTCCCACCACCAACGTCCCCGGTTCCCTCCCCCCCTCCCCCAGCCCTGCTCCATGGCAGGTTCTTTATTTCTTTCCATTTCTCTCTCTTTCTCTTTTCCTTCCCCTCGAGACTATGAATTACAGAACATACATTAAAGGGTTGTCATGTGTATCTTTTTGCCTCTATTTAATGCTCAGTTCTAGGTTGGCATTAGTACCCTCAACAATTGTCAGCACACTGTTCCATTTCTGTCTTACCTAGCCTCTGAATCCCACACATTTGTGATAATTTCCACCTTTGACAGGACCTCCTGATATATGTTTCACTTTATCTTGGATATTGGTATCATAATATGTACCTATATATTTATGTTATGCAGATAAATGCAGTCATTCTGTATCTGTCTCTCTCCTTCTGGCTAATTTCGCTCAACATAATCTTCTCCATGTCCATCCATTTGTAGGCAAATTTTATAACTTCATTTTTCCTAACAGCTGCATAGTATTCCATTGTGTAGATGTACCAAAAGCTTTTTATCCAGTCATCGGTTTTCGGGCACTCTGGTTCCTTCCAGATTCTGGCTATTGTGAATAATGCTGCTATGAACATAAAAGTAGGGATGGTGTTTCTGCTGCGTATTTTTGGCTTCCCAGAGTAGATTCCCAGGAGTGGTATGGCTGGGTCAAATGGGAGTTCAATTTCTAGTCTTTGGAGGAAAGTCCATATTGTTTTCCAGAAAGGCTGTACCAGCCGGCATTCCCACCAACAATGGATGAGTGTCCCCTTTTCCCCACACCCTCGCCAGCACTTGTTGTTCTTGTTCTTTTGAATGTGTGCCAGTCTCTGTGGTGTAAAGTGGTATCTCATTGTTGTTTTGATTTGCATCTCTCTGATGATTAGTGATGATGAGCATTTTTTCATATGTTTTTTGGCCATTCGAATTTCTTCCTTGCTGAAGTTTCTGTTCATTTCTTCTCCCCATTTTTTTGATGGGGTTGTTTGTTTTCTTCTTGTAAAGTTCTACCAGTGCCTGATAGATCCTGGATATTAACCCCTTATCAGATGTGTATTGGGTGAATATTCTTTCCCATTCTGTGGACTGCTTTTGTATCTTAGTCACTGTTTCTCTTTGAGGTGCAGAAGCTTTTTAGTTTCATGTAGTCCCATATGTTTATCTTTTCTTCTAGTTGCTTTGTTAGTGATGTTTCATCTTTGAAGATGCCTTTAGCTTCAATGTCATGGAGGGTTTTTCCTATATTTTCTTCAATGTACTTTTATGGATTCAAGTCTGATATTGAGATCTTTAATCCATTTTGATCTGATTTTTGTGCATGGTGTTAGACACAGGTCCAAATTCATTTTTTTTACATGTTGCTGCCCAGTTTTCCCAGCACCACTTATTGAAGAGGCTTTCCTTACTCCATTTTAAACTTGTTGCACCTTTATCAAAGATTAAATGATCATGCGTTTGAGGTTGGGTGTCAGGATACTCAATTCTATTCCATAGGTCCACGGGTCTGTTTTTATTCCAATACCATGCTGTTTTAATTACTACTGCCTTGTAATACAGTTTGAAGTTGGGTAAGGTGATGCCTCCCATCTTCTTTTTCCCGAGGATTGCTTTAGCTATCCTTGGGGTTTATCGTTCCATACAAATTTCAGGATTGTTTGGTCAATTTCCTTGAAGAATGTCATGGGTATCCTTATAGGGATTGCATTGAATCTGTACAGAGCTCTAGGGAGTATTACCATTTTGACAATGTTGATTCTCCCCATCCATGAGCAGGGAATATGTTTCCATTTCCTTGTGTCCTCTTTTATCTCTTGGAGCAGTGTCTTGTAGTTTTCTTTTATACAGGTCCTTTACACACTTGGGTAAGTTGATTCCTAGGTATTTGATTTTCTGTGGCACAATTGTGAATGGAATTGTTTCCTTAATATCCCTTTCTTCTCTTTCGTTATTTGTATATAGGAAAGCCACCGACTTTTGCGTGTTGATTTTGTATCCTGCCACTCTACTATATGTGTCTATTGTTTCTAGGAGTTTTTGGTAGAGAGTTTAGGGTTCTCTAGGTATAAAATCAAGCTATTTCTTTATTTTTCTCTGTTGGAGCCAATATTTACAGTATGCTTGCAATGTAATTAATATTATTTTAAATAAGTTATCTTTTCAAAGCTTATTTTAACCAGCAGACCAGTGTTACTAAGGCACCCCAATGTTATTCTAATCATAGAAATTTAACTGGGGTTCAAAGTGGTTCAGTAACTTCTCCTAGTCCACAAAGCTTATGGTAATAGATCCAGATGGGATAAGTTTGCAGTTTACCTCCAGATTGTATGTAACTAACCATTGAGCTATAGTTGTCTCTGGCTTCCAGGTGAACACTCCTCCAATACTTTTTTTTTCTCTCTCTAATACACTTTAATACTCTATTCAAACACATATCCCTCTATGAAGTCTTTCTTGATCTCTTTCAGTAGAATTTGAACATCTCTCTTATGCTACATTAAATCCTATACATAACCTCTGGGATAACTCCTAGCATAATAGAAGGGTCCCCTGTCCCATCCACACACCCATGGAAATTTTATTTGTACATCACTAGTACCTGGCCTGGCATATCTTAAGTGCGCAATAAAGTTTTACTGAATAAAATTTCACTTTCTTAACATATGAATCATTTCCTTTTTAGCTTTTGCTTTGTGAATCAGATCTGCTTCCTCAGTTTCAGCATCCATTTTCCAAACTATGCTTTTAGCTATAGAGAACACAGAAGCAAATTATGAGAAGGACCTAGAAGTTCAACTTTAGTTAGATCAGTAGCTCGGACGTTACTGATATAAGAGGACAAGAGTGGTACTGAGATCAGATTCACAGAATGCATAGCATTTCTTCTTTATGTTTTCATTGGTTATGTATGCGTGTATGTGACCCACAACCATGAAAAGAACTGCTGCTCCACTAATTTTATGAAGCCCCTGTTACTCCTATCCATTGCTATTAAAATATACTATCTTAAGCTAATGATTCAATTTGTTCATTAAGTTTCCGTTTGAGTCCAGGCTTGGCAGGATCAACTTATCTGCTGCATGTGAAGGCTGGGGCATTAGCAATCAGAATACTTGGAGTTAGGAGAAGAGCAGAGTTACTCCATATACCCAAATAACTCCTGAATTTCATTTAATTTGATCATAATACCTTGGATTCTATCCTAGGTCCTGATTTACCACATGGATTAGAGTAGAGCTGTAAATGCTTGTGAATATGCAGGCCTCTCTCTGTCCTGCATCTGTTAACATTTTTTTCAGTAGCTTCCCCTGAGCCAGGAAGCCTCATGAGAATGGGGCTCTGTCTGACTTGTTCTTTACTCCCTCTCCAAACATATGGCACAATTCCTGACTTGTTGCAGACACCTGGTAAAGAAGAGTTGAATAATCAAATGGATGACTCACAAACACTTGTTTATCTGGGTTTATGTGATGCAAAAAAGTAAGGACTTTGAAGCTGGGAAGACCCAGGTCATAATTTCAGTTCTATGTTCCAAGAGAGTTTCAACTTTCATGGCAGAGAAGTACTAAAGTACTTTTAAGTGAAAATATTTATTCATCAGAAATGCCTTTGAAAATATTAGTACAAGTACTTCCAGTTAGACTAACATAATGAATATTTCTTCCAGAATCAGGTCTCTGTTTCTAACAGCACCAGTTTGGTGCTGACTAACTCTTAGGAAACAAATCATAAGAAAAATAGCTACTTTTAAATTCTGGAAACATCCCTCAGCCTGGCAAGTGAAAGGGACACCTATGGGCTGGCACAGTCACCGCACCCTGGCATGTGGAGGTAAACAGATTAATGACCCACACGGCCTAATCCTTCTGTATACCATATTTACTATGATGTGTCTATTTTATCACTTGTATCACTTGTCTTCCCGTTGATCATCGATTTGCTAGAGCAGGCACCAGTAACATCTCCATACGCTCTGTCACATGCTAGTGAAGCCCAAGGGCATCTGCTTCCTCCAGGAACATGAAAAGCCTCAAACCATTCCTTCAGGTCATGGGAATGAGGTCTATAATGAGGCCTAAAATCTTGTATATATTTTATACAAAATAAAATTTTAATATAGGTGTATTATTTTTGAAGTTTATGGTATTTCATTTTACTCCCATTCATATAAGTTAAGTCCTCCCTTCGTTTTTGTCAAAGTATGATGGCTCTGACTGCAAACAAAGTAAACAAGAGAGAAAGGGAACCTTAAGAACAGGAATAGAAGCCAGCCGGAAACTAAAGCAGAGGCATGTACAAAGGCTCTCTCTTGACTTAATTTAAAAAATAAAAAAACTTCAGATAGTTCTATCCTGTACTCTCCATTTAATTACCCAAGTGCTCCTGCAGTGTGAACATGTGCCAGGGATATTCTAACTGCTTTATAAATGTGAGCTTGTTCAATCTTCATAATGGCCTCCACAAGCATACTACTATCTCATTTTACAGAGGAAGAGACACACTATGACAAAGAGCCATTTATTCAAGGTCTTTCTGCAATGAGACAAAACTGAGATTTCATCCCAGGCAGCCTGGAATGTCTGAGTTGTCTAATTTTCACTGCCCCCTTCAAGACACTCCGTTATCCCACTGACAGGGCCCTGGACCTGCCGCCTGCCTTTTGCTCTAGCCTCTGAGCTAGTCTCCCACCTTTAGTCTTTATCTTCCATCTATTCTTTAAAGCTGCATCATTCACCTGGTTTGATGAAGCCACCTAAAGTTCTGAACGTTTAAGCTCTACTGTCCCTATGTACTGTGGCCTTTGCCTAGCAAGTTTCTTAGAAGATTGGAGGTTTATAACACTAACTTTTTCTGGGAAATACTATCAATGTTTCTCCTCGAGAAGAAAGCATCTCTGAGTATCAGAAAGGCACTGCAGAGCAGAGTTTACCTTAGCACCTGCCAGCACTTCCCTAGTCTTCTGGAAGGCAACCATATTCACACTGTGGCAGCTCAGGTCTTCCAAAGCAAGTGTTTCACAGAAAAGTCCTTGGGGAATGTTGGCCCAGAGGGAGACAGTCTAAACTCTGTGGTGGTGCTTTTGTTTTTCCTTTTTCAAACCTGGCCTCTTTATGAGCGGAACTCATGTACTTTTCCATATCACCTCTGACATTCTTTTCCTTCCTGCCTCATTACTTTCTCTCTTCCCTTTGAACCTACTGAATGTCCATCCCCTCCATTTATTTCCAGTATGCCCCCATCTTCTCCATAGGCTTTCCTCCTGGGCGCACTTCCTCCTTCAGGATCATATCTACTTCCTTTTTCTGTGTTATCACTGGTATTTTATCATATCATTGGGTCTTTGACGCTCTGGTGCTATTACTCGTGTCTTATCATTATATCACCTGTAAAGCTATAATTATGGAGTGTGCATCATGTGATAAGCTCTGTGTCAAGCATTTGAGATGAATAAATTATTTTTAATTTATGCTTCAGAAAATGCTTTGAAGTAAATATTACTCTTTGTAGTAGTTGTAGACATTTAGAAATAAAAGGAGGTTAATAAAAATAAGATCTGAGAAAGTAAGGGTCTAAGGTCACTTAAACCCTGATTCTCTGGACTCAAGATTTAAACCTAGAATTCCTTGGAAATCATTGCATTTGTGGCCATTTCCATATATGTGTTCTTTCTATCTTGTGATGGTTTTAAGCTCATGTGTCATAATTATTATGTATCTAACTTTCGCCTCCTTAAACAGGACCCACTCATGATAAAGTTATGTTAGTTAGATAGTCGTATGTCACCTCTTTATAGCTTTCTCTTTCTTTGCTTCTCTTCTCAAACCTTTTAGCCCCTCTCTTTCTCTCTCCCCCTCTCTCTCTTTCTCTCTTCTCCTCCCTCTTTTGGGCATATGGTTTGCAGTACAGGTACCAAGAGATTATCATGTTTGTTACCTACTTTCAGCATGCGGTTCTTATCCAGATTGATCATTTCCAACTGTCATTGACACAGTGGCACTTCTTTATCCCAACTGCTTCTCCCCTGTGGAGGGATGGGTGTTGGAACATTGTATAACTAAAACCCAATCATGAACAGCTTTTATAACTTTGTATCTCATGGTGATTCAATGAAAAGATAATAATGTAGAAAAACACCTTTTTTTTTTTTGAGTACACAAATACTACTTTTTATTTTTACTAGTTGAATATTTGTGGGAACCCCATATCAAGCTAGTCTATTGGCATCCTTTTTTATTTTTTTTTTTATTTTTCTCTGGATATTTTATTATTTTTTTAAGTATTTTATTATACCACCGTGAGATATACAAATAAAAAGATATACAATTAAAAAGGTCATGTCTGGGTTTTGGTCATACAGTGTTTCAGCACCCGCCCCTCCACCAGTGCCCATCTCCCACCACCAACATCCCCGGTTCCCTCCCCCTTCCCCAGCCCTGCTCCATGGCAGGTTCTTTATTTCTTTCCCTTTCTTTCTCTTTCTCTCCTCCTTCCCTTCCAGACTATGGACCACAGAACATACATTAAAAGGTTGTCATGTGTATCCCCTTGCCTCTATTTAATGCTCAGTTCTAGGTTGGCATTAGTACCCTCGACCATTATTAGCACCCTGTTCCATTTTCTGTCTTACCTAACCTCTGACTCCCACACGTTTGTGATAATTTCCACCTTTGACAAGACCTCCTGATATATGTTTCACTTGACCTTGGATATTGGTATCATAATATGTACATATATATTTATGGGATATATCAGGCACTGGTAGAACTTTACAAGAAGAAAACAAACAACCCCATCAAAAAATGGGGAGAAGAAATGAACAGAAACTTCAGCAAGGGAAGAAATTCGAATGGCCAAAAAACATATGAAAAAATGCTCATCATCACTAATCATCAGAGAGATGCAAATCAAAACAACAATGAGATACCACTTTACACCACAGAGACTGGCACATATTCAAAAGAGCAAGAACAACAAGTGCTGGCGTGGATGTGGGGAAAAGGGGACACTCATCCATTGTTGGTGGAATGCCGGCTGGTACAGCCTTTCTGGAAAACAATATGGACTTTCCTCCAAAGACTAGAAATTGAACTCCCATTTGACCCAGCCATACCACTCCTGGGAATCTACTCTGGGAAACCAAAAATACGCAGCGGAAACACCATCCCTACTTTTATGTTCATAGCAGCATTATTCACAATAGCCAGAATCTGGAAGCAACCAGAGTGCCCGAAAATCGATGACTGGATAAAAAAGCTTTGGTACATCTACACAATGGAATACTATGCAGCTGTTAGGAAAAATGAAGTTATAAAATTTGCCTATAAATGGATGGACATGGAGAAGATTATGTTGAGCGAAATTAGCCAGAAGGAGAGAGACAGATACAGAAAAACACCTTTTGCTTTACTTTTTCTTACCTCTCCCACAACCACTCCATTTAGAGAGGTGGGGAGACAAGGTCACTGTCAGTCATACTCAGGGCTTACTTCCCTCTCTGTGCTCAGAGGTCAATACTGGTGATGCTTAGGGGACCATTTGACGGGGAGGAGATCACAACAGGGTCAGCAACAGGCAAGGGCCGAGGCCTTTACCTCTGTTCTGTATCTCTGACCCCCCTCTCCCTCACTCATTCCTTCCCAATTCCACAGGCATGTAAGATTCATTCTTTAAAAAATAGAAATCAGGGGCCAGAGTGATAGCCCAACGGGTAGGGCGTTTGCCTTGCATGCAGCCAACTCACGCTCAATCCCGGCATCCCATATGGTCCCCACGCAGTGCCAGGAGTAATTCCTGAGTGCAGAGCCTGGAGTAAGCCCTGAGCATTGCTGGGTGTGTCCCAAAAAAGCAAAAAAATATATATATATATAAATCAGGTGGGTTATAATAAAGCAAAAGTAAAGGAATAACAAATGGTGGAAGACTACAGAACCTGAGAACTATTATATATAACTGAGATTAGGGAATGGAAAAGGTATGTGCATGGGGTGGGGGCAGTTACACAGGACACATGGTAGAGGGTTGATGTTGCAATGTTGTATGCATAAAACTCGTATGCATATTAACATTACTATAATTGCTGAACTAACAGTATTGTAAACCATAGATTATAATTTTAAAAATAAGTAAATAATAGAAATTGGGGAGATTTAGAAATAGCTAAATCTAATCAGAGAGACACCTTAATGGGTTTGAGCACGTGCTTTGCATGAAGGGAGGCCCAAGTTTGACTTCCTGTGCAGTTCCTGAGCACAGCTGGAACTGATGCCCAAGCACTGAGAAGGAGCTGCCCCTGAGCACGACTGGGCATGCCATGTCAAACCAAGAAAGTGATATTAGAAATCAGGGTTTACAAGAAATCATGGTTTACATTTTGATAGAAGAGAGTGAGAGGAAATCGGCCTATTTGGGAAGGGATGATTTTGGAAAGGCAGAAAGCAGAACTGTATCAGGGTAAATTTAGATTCTAGATTCAGAATGAGCTTGTAGGCTCTTGGATAGTAATTGTGTCATTTATTATCTTATTGTCTAAATCATGTCTTTTGAGTTTCCTGGCTCTTAATCCAAAAAAGTCTCTTTTTGTGCTCAAATGGTATTTATCTGCCCTTCTTCCTCTTTCATTAACCTTGTCTCCCTATGGGAATGCAATAGTTACCACCAGTAACTTGTCCCAGACAGAACTTGATAAAGCAGTGCCAGAGGATGTTAACCTGGAGCATTCCCAGGGATTTCGAGTCCTGGCGATTAGTCACACAGAGGCAGTGCTGCAAGGAAAGGAAGGGCCAAGTGTGTGAGTTCAACTCCCAATTCTGTTCCAGAAAAATCATGTATTTTTGGCAAATTATTTAATCTGGATTTGACTCCTTTTTTCCATCTGTAAAATGGAAATGATAATTATATCCACTTCAGAAGGCTGAGAATTACCTGATATATAAATATATCATTTAGAAGTGTTCTTGGCAATTAGTAAATGCCTTACAAATTCTTAATGTTGTAATTCTTATGGGTAGTTAAAAAATTAGTTTGGGCTAGTTAAAAGGAAAAAATATTTAAATTAGTACATGTATTTTTATTGAACCTTGTTTGTTTTACCTTACTAAAATTTTTTATCAGTATTTTGCCCAATTCTAAGAATTATCAATAAAATAAGAGTCAAATAAATGAACAATGTAGGCCGGGGCGATAGTCCAGCAGTAGGGTGTTTGCCTTGCACGCGGCCGACTCGGGTTTGATCCCCGGCATCCCATATGGTCCCCGAGAGCACCGCCAGGAGTAATTCCTGACTGAGGAGCCTGGAGTAACCCCTGAGCATTGGCAGGTGTGACCCAAAAAGCTAAACAAACAAACAAACAAACAAATAAATAAATAAATAGAAATAAATAAACAATGTAGACTGTGCCGTCACCAAGTGTATTTTCTCTTCTTCAAATGTTGACTATATTGGGGCTGGAGATATAGTACAGGGGTAGGGCTCTTGCCTTGCACACAGCCCGTCTCCAACACCCTAAAGGTTCCCCAACCCCTCCAGGAGTGATCCCTGAGTGCAGATCCAGAAGTTAAAGCCCTGAGCACTTCTAGGTGTATTTCCCCCAAACAAGCAAAAGGTGGGCATATTAACAAGCAACTTGAATAAAATATATTATCTGCTTATATAGATAAAGGCAAGACATTTAGGGAGAATTCCTAATAGGTGAAAGTCCAATCTGAAAGTGTACCGAAAATGAGTAAGACAGGAGTTAGAGAAATAAAATAGAAATGAAATTTCAGAGATAGCCCACGGGTGATTGCCAGATCATAGAAGAGTTTAGGTCATAAGGTGTGTATGTCAAGTGATGGATAACATGCCAAATATGCTTGGATTTAACCTAAGTTTTCTCCATGACACAAATCCCAATGGTTCTATGAATGGGTGTGTCAATCTTACTCACAAAGAGGGATCTTTACAAACAGATTGTTCACAATGGCAATTACTGTACATGAAAGGGATGTCCACTCAGCTTGAAACTAGTTTGAACTTGGGGAGAGGATTCTGGAGTTTACTGATTTTCTATTGCGACCTAACATATCATTTATTACACAATTTAGTACTTAAAATGAAAGTTTATCATCATCATTATCATTATTATTCGTGGCTTCATAAATTGGCCAGCTTGGTCTTGTGAGTGGCATTAACTAACTACACTGCAGTCCTCTAAAGATTTCACGGGGCTGGATACCCATAATGGCTACTAAAACTTGTTGTTGGCTATTCATTCAGTCAGGCTTCCACTTGGATTTCTCAGAACATAATGTCTTGGGTCCAAAAGGAAAATTTCTAATTGTAAGCATTACAAATAACCTAAGAAGAAACTGCAATGAAGTGATACATTAGCATCACTTCCACCACATCCTGTTGGTGAAAGTCATCTTCGGGCTGAGACAGATCAAAGTGATGAAAGAGTAGATGCTACTATTGATGGAAAAGTGGCAAGAATCCACTATAGAATAGCAAATGGGATGAGACAGACCATGTTGCCATCTTCGAAAAACATAATATTTCCTCTGGCACAAGGAGGGCACTTCTCAGAAATGGTTTCCAAATATACTCTCATTAAGAATATACTCTGAGAGGCCTCAGTGTCCTAGCAGATGAAAGAATCCTGAGTTCACACTGAAAGGGAAAAAACATTTGAGGGCTCATTCATAGAGGAAAGAACACTAGACTGCGTAAGCAACTCCATTTGAGCACAGTTACTCTACTTATTAACTGAGTCGCCTTGATCTAATTATCATTTTTTTTTTGGGAATGGTTTGAGCCATAGCTGTAGTACTTAAGGACCACTACCAGCTCAGTGCTACTGGGCTGTACTCTCAGCAATGCCCAGGGTACCGTGGGTTACTGGGGACCATGTGCTACTGAGTTAGCTGCATGTTAACCCCTTTCTGGTTTAACCTAATTATTTCTCAACCTGTATATCCATTTTTTTTCTTTTTGAACAGGTGGGATATGCTTGGGGTTATGTGGCTGTGGTCAGGGCTTACTGATCTGTGCTCAGAAATTGCTTCTGATATACTTAGAGCACCATATATAGAGACAGGGATTGAAGGTGAGTCTACTGCATGCAAAGCAAATGCCCTACCTACTGAACTATTCCTCTGGCCCCTGAACCTCTGTTTTTAAAAAATTCAGAGATGAGCATAAAAAATTCTCAAAGTTCCTTTTTCAGAGACAATATAGATTTTTCAGTAATGATTTTGTTGATACTAATAAGTTCATTTTGCTTAGCTGTAGTAAACTCATGACTTTTTCTGTCAACTGAGTCTCTTTTATGGAGAGTTTTATGTTAAGAGCTGCAGATTGTCCAGGACAGTCCTGGACTAAAACAGTTATCTCTGTGGAATTACGAATAGCACCCCTATCACTCTCAAAAGTGTTTCAGATGAATGAAAATAATGGACCCTCTCAATATATGGCATAAGGCAATGACTATTGTCCTTTGCTATTATATAATAACAATGGGTCTAGTCTGTGGGAGCCTGAAACAAAGGACAGAAATGTTATCAAGTGCCCAAAGGCTGGTCTTAAGGGTACCTGAGGTTTATATAATTTTTCTTTTTTTTTTTATTTTTAACAGACATGCTTTCTCTGCTTCTCAAGATAGGATGGTCAGAAGATGGCCAACATGGTTACCCTATCTTTCCTTCAATTATAGTCATGCCTAGACACAAACTTTACATCTGTATATCCCAATTCCAAATTCCCTGGGAAAAAATGTGACCAGAATACCCTGGGTCCAAATCACTTAGAGTAGAGTAAAAGATAAACAAAATACTTGAGGGCTTAAGCAGTGGTATAGAGGAAAACCCTCAGAGAACGTATATTGATCTAGGATCTTCAAGAATCAAATTACAAACCATGATTAGACTGGATAAAAGATATTAATGCAGATAGTGTGGGTAGAATAGTACGGGAGTCATGAGGAGTTGATGTCACCCAAGTCAAAGAGAAGGAAGGAAGGAGGGAAGGAAGGAAGAAAGGAAGGAAGAAAGGAGGGAAGGAAGGAAGGAGGGAAGGGAAGGAAGGGGGTAAGGTAGGAAAAGGAGGAAAGAAGGGTCTCAGACTGGTTCTAAGTTCTAGGGAGAGTTAAGCAAGTTTTCAAACCAGTTACTTATCATGGGAGATCCATGTCTACTCATATAGTTTGCTTTATATTTTTTGCTGGTCTTAGTCATTGATCTTTGAGAGAAGTGACTTTGGTGCCAATATGGCAATGCCTTTCAGAGCCCATTTCTGCATCATCACAACAGTGATTGGTAAGAGTTGAGTAACTACTCTAAAGGTGTCTAGTGTAGATGATTCCTGAAAATGACTCAAATATAACCCAAATATTAAGTTAAAATTTCTATTCTACACCCAAAAGAGAGGGCAGAGGAAATAATGAAAGATTCTATAATGTTATTTTTAGAACTATAAAGGTTTCTGAACTAGAGACTGGAAATGAGAAATTCAAAAATCAGTTGTCCTTTTCTTCAACAAACATCTATGAACTATGTTCTGGAATATGGAAATATAATAGTAAATAAGGCAAGGTTCTTTCTATAGACTAAGGAGGGTTTATATGCAAATGAGATATATTCTCTTAGGTGTCAATATTAGGATAAACAAAACTTGTTGGTGTTGCACACACTATAGATACTTAATGTGTACTGGTCTGTCAAGAGAGAAATAACCTTTACACCATCTAGTCTAACTCTCTCCTCAGGTTGCATTTGATGTTGGCAAAGCATCATGTTCAAGGTTTCCATTATTGTTACAGAGGAAGGGGGCTTTAAAACTCAGAACTCCTACATAGGTTCTGTTTCCATGTCATCCTGCCTCTGATGACAAGTTAAATAATTAACTTTCTAGTCCAAAGTAAGAATCCATTTCTCCTAACAAAGCTAAGGCTTCTTATTATTTGTTTTTAACCTATCAATAACAACCCCCAAATATGGTTGATTAAAAAACAAAGCTGATGAGACTGCTTTTATAGAACTCCCTGTGTTTCTGAACAGTCAGGAAACTAGCCCGTATTTTCAGAATATGTTGTCGGGAAGGTCATCTGAATCATATCCATCAAATGTTGGAGATGACTCACCCTCAAACAAATCTCACTTGAAAAAAAATCCTTGTCTTTATAAACACACAAGAAGAAATCACTTCTATTGCCTTTGAGAGGGTTCTTCATTTCCTCTACGTCTCCTTCAGGCCCTCACTCTGAGCCCCTGAAAAAAAGAGGGGGTTCAGAAGCGTCAAACCTTCTATCTGCTTATAGCTTGACTGACTTCCTGGCAACCCTGGTCCCCCAGAGCAGATGCCCTCCCTGTCATGTTGTTCTTCTTTGGCCCTAGAAAGACTGACTCATTAGAGCCTGAAGGCTTTGCTTCCTCAGGGTGATGGCCTGTGGGGAAGGGAAAGAGCTGCTAGAGAGAGCCAGTGGGTGATTCAAATATGAATGCAGCCCAATGAGGGGGCTGCTGCGCAGAACAGATCTCCCGTCCATTTCAGCCTCAGACTGAACAAGTTCACAAAGACTACTCTGGGCTACCTTTCTCTTTATTTCCTTACCGACAGGATCAGGTGGGTCTCCCAGGCCTTTGTGCTGGGTGTACTTACATCCAGAGTCTTCCTCAAAGGAACACTTCTCCTAGGTGAAAGGGGATTTTGCAGGAACAATTCAGTTTTCTCATCCTCCAGATTCCTGTTCAGTTTCAATTTCACTAGGTCCCTAAAGAACCTGCAGCACAGGTCAAATTTTGGTACTTCTTTGATATGAAACTTCGGATCATCAATCAAATGTAGATGAATACATTCTTTACCCTTTCAGCCTAGGAATGACTTAATCTCCTGTATCTAGCATTTTTAAGCACCAGTTTAGTAGAAAACTTTGAAACAAACAAAAGAAACTATTTGTAATTCTTTGTTCTTTAAGATTTTCACTGCTAGCATTTTCACATTTTTCTTTTTCATTTTTTTTAATAAGGTTAATCACGTAATACACATGTGCATATTTGCTTTTAAACATATTCAGAACATACTTCCATGTTAATATAATTTTGTTCTATTATATTTAATAATTGTATGACATTGAATAGATATACCATGACTAATTTGACTACATTTTTGTTGAATTTGAGGCTTCCTGTTTTCAGGAATACTCCATTAATCTTCATGTCAAATCTCTCCTTGCACATGAAAGTTTAATTAAACAATATGGAAAATGTTTGTCTTGTTGTTATTTTTTGTTTTATTGAATCGTCATGAGACATACAGTTACAAAGTTGTTCATGACTGAGTGTCAGTCATAAAATGTTCCAAGACCCATCTCTTCACAAGTGCACATTTCCTGCCACCAAAGTACCAATTTTCCTTCAACCTGTATTTCCAATAAGGAGTAGTATTTTTTTCCGAGCAGGGACATTTGATGAAGTATTTAGTTGTTTAGAACTAGGAGTGTTCCTGGGTAGAGATTGAGACACGAATATAGGAACAATTATCTCTGTATAAACATTATCCAACCTAAAATGTTCATTGCAGTGAGGCTGAGACTGCTTTAGTTAATGATATAACAGTACTAATTCAAGTAGGTTGTCAATCTGAGATCTCCATGCTTGTCTTCTCACAATTCCTTATCCTCCCATTTCACTTTAACAAATATGAATAAAACCCTGCAAGAGACACAGAAGTGACAAAGAGCAGCTCTTTCCATGTAGTGAATAACACCTTGCATTGAAAAAAAGCTGCTTCCAAATCAGTAAAAACTGTGCCTTTCCTTGCCCAAGTTGCTCTTAGCAACCAAACGCTTAGTCTTTATTCAATTATGCAGTCTGCAGTCATGAGATTGTGAGTTACATTGTCCATCTAGAGAGCCATACTGTTCTCTCTTCTGGCCTCAGAAAATGTCCAAAGCTTTGGCTATGCTTACTAGTTACTCCTTTTCCCCATGTTGAATTTCATTTCCTGCTTTCTGTCTCTGTAGTGAGACTTTTCTTCCTCCTTTGAAAGTATCTATACCACATATATCCTTAATGTGTTTATCAGTTTTTTCTAATAATTCAGAGTCCATTCTCCTGGTACTGGATGGTCTCCCCCGTCTATGTCTTGCACTGTATCCTTATATACTATTTTTGAGTCATTGTCTCAGCTTTCATTTCTGCAGCATTCTCAAAGGTCCTCCATTAGAACAAATCTTTTTCTTTTGTGAAGCAAATATAGTTTGATGGTAGGAAATTTAGAGAAATGTTAGGAGAGAGCAGAGAGAGAAAGAGAGAGAACGAGAGAGAGAAAGAAACAGGATAGAGATTTAATGGAGAACAAGAGCTTCTCCAGAGAAGAAAAAAAAACCTAAGCAAACCTCTTCTATTTAACCTTCTGTTCTATATTGAATTTTATCAACTTGACTAAAACTGTAAATCATGTATTCTTAGACTCTCTTTCTCTGTAGTTTAGGTCATTGTTTGCCAGGCTAGAAAATGTCTTGTGAGGGATGTTGGAGCGATAGCACAGTGGGTAAGCGCATTTGCATTTCATGTGGCCAACCCAGATTCTATCCCCAGTATCCCATACGGTCTCCTGAGCACCACAAAGAGTAATTCCTGAGAGCAGAGCCAGGAGTAACTCCTGAGCATTGCCAGTATGACCCAAAAAAAGGAAAAAAAGAAGGAAGGGAAGAAAGAAAGAAGGAAGGAAGGAAGGAAGGAAGGAAAGAAGGAAGGAAGGAAGGAAGGAAGGAAGGAAAGAAAGAAAGAAAGAAAGAAAGAAAGAAAGAAAGAAAGAAAGAAAGAAAGAAAGAAAGAAAGAAAGAAAGAAAAGAAAGAAAAGAAAGAAAGAAAGAAAGAAAGAAAGAAAGAAAGAAAGAAAGAAAAGAAAAGGCAGAGAGAAAGAGAGGGAGAGAGGGAAAGAGAGAAAAGAGAGAAAGAAAGAAAGAAAGAAAGAAAGAAAGAAAAGAAAGAAAGAAAGAAAGAAAGAAAGAAAGAAAGAAAGAAAGAAAAGAAAGAAAGAAAAGAAAGGCAGAGAGAAAGAGAGAGAGAGAGAGAGAGAGGGAAAGAGAGAAAGAGAGAAAGAAAAAGAAAGAAAGAAAGAAAGAAAGAAAGAAAGAAAGAAAGAAAGAAAGAAAGAAAGAAAAAGAAAGAAAGAAAGAAAGAAAGAAAGAAAGAAAGAAAGAAAAGAAAGAAAGAAAGAAAGAAAGAAAAGAAAGAAAGAAAGAAAGAAAGAAAGAAAAAGAAAGAAAGAAAGAAAGAAAGGTCTTCTGAAACATGATAGGTAGTGCTGAAGCAGAAGGCATTCTGCTTTCATCACCACCGTACTAAAGGAGAACAAAGGAACAATGTGGAAGTGCACAGTGGGAGCCATATTGTTCTTGCTCATCTTCTTGACCAAAATCTGCCCCACGCCTACCAGAAGATCTACAGAGACATCAGCTACCCTTTGCTACTCATGAGCAGCACTGCCACAAAACACCCTCAGAAACTTCCTGTGTGCCCCACTTGAGCAACAAAACCTACATTGTTCTGTATATTCACTTTGTTCGCCTATGTCTTAGGTGCTTTGTTATTGTGTGTTTCCCCATTTGAAACCTGCCAGATAGACCTTTTCCATGCCTTCTTATTCTAAGGTGATTTGTACTCATTGCCTCTGAGACATCACCTCCCAGTCATTCTAAATACAACTTCCACACTCCAACTACTCTTACCAAAGTCACCATCAGAGTTCTTACCCATTAATCCGAGGCTTCTTTTCTCTTGTAATGTATCTCTATCTCCTTTATAGATGATTTTGTTACAGATGCCTGAATATTGGTACTGCATGGAATAGAATATCACCTTGTCCAGAGTGGAATTGTTTCACCACTACTGATTGCTTTTCCATTTCTGGTCCTTAATCTTTTACTAATCACTTGATCACTTGACATCCTGTTATTCATCGATTTGCTTGAGCAGGCACCAGTAACATTTCCATTTGGCCCAATGGAATCTGGTCGCTTCAGGAATACGAAGAGCCTCAAACTGTTCGTTCAGGTCAGAAAAAGTTTGACCATCTTGTAGGTAGGCGGCCTCGTGATCTTTTGACGTCCCGTGTATTACTAGTTATTTGCTGAAATTCCTAAACTCTTACCTCTAGCTTAGACATTGTTCTCAAGTTTCAGTATTCATATTCTACCATTGTAAGGTACTTATATCTGTGTAACATGGACATAACCTTCACTTTTTGAGTGATACTTGGAAGGTGAGCTCATTTAAGTCCCTATTAAAACTTAACATGATGAAAACGTGCCAAGATCATAAAACTTTGCCTTGTAGTAACTATGACAGCCCCATATCCTGAGATGACCCCCTGAGATAATATACCTTAAAAATGAACTTAAGAAAATTTGTTAATCATGTTGGTTTTAATCTTATTATCTTTTTTGTTGGGTGTTCTCCAGGGAGCCACAGAAATCCAGAGGTCACTTCCAGTAATATTCCGACACCAAGACTGGATGTTCAACTCTTAAAAGCTCTTAGGGTCCACCAGAGCTACATATGGTGATGTCTGGTGACCTTCAGAGAAATGTGCTCAGTGAATCATATAGCCCTGTAGATTGAAATCACATCCTTGTGCATACAAATCGCTTGCCCCCTATCGTTTGAGTTATCACCTTGGTCCTAATTTAAGTACTAATAAAATGGAGCTAATAATGATACACTTGGTAATTGTCACACATCAGAAATTTTTTGTGTTGCTTTGTTTTGGGGGCACACCCAGCAGTGCTCAGGGCTTATGCATGGCTCTGCACTGGCAGGCTTACAGGACCATATGGCATGCTGGTGATCAAACTTGTGCCAGCAGTGTGGAGGGCAAACATACTAACTGCTCACTCCAGGCCCTAAATTCCAGTTGATTGTTACTTGTATTAGTATTTCTTAGTTTCCAGTATTTGTCTCACTAACATTCATGAGAAATTCTTTGAAAATGCTCCATGTAGCCACAAATACAGTATACCTTCTACAACAAAATCCACTTGGTATTTTTACATTTTGCTTATTTTTTTCCACTTAGTATAGCATTGAGGTTAGAGCATTTCCAAATATTAAAAACAAGTTGCATAATTGACATATATGTATACTACTGTAATACTTTTAGTTGTAAAACATAGTAATTTATACAAGTATACATTACAAAATTATTGCCACTATGGGTTTAGTTAATATCTATCACCATCACATTTTTTATGTGTGTTGGGGACTTTAAGAACTGCTCTCTCTTAGCAACTTTTGAACATATAATAATAATATCTACTGTCATAATGTACAGCTTGTTATATGTTATATACCCAACTCTCATTTCTTTTTTTCTTTTATTTTTATTTTACTTTTTCTTGGCCACACCTGGTGGTGCTCAGGGTTTACTCACGGATCTGTGCTCAGGTGTCGGGGCGCGCCGCCGGGGTCCCCGACAGTGCCGAGAAGCGAGTTCCCTTCTACCTCCGAAGCCAGCGAGGAATGGATGAAAAACTCAGGAATCCGATGCAGTTTTAAAAAGGCTTTACTTATCACAGGTTCAGGCATACAAATCAGCAAAAGGAAAAGCCCGGTGCTTAGGATTCCAGGCTAGAACCCCAGCCTCGGTAGGCCAAGATGGCGCCACCACGGTAAAGGCCTTGTAAAAGGAGAAGAAGACAAGACTTCCAAGAAGGGTGAGCGCTCACAAAGAGAGAGCCCCCCCAAAGAAGCCCAGGAGAAAGGAATCAGGCTAGTTTTATACCCCTGCCACTCAGACCTTCCTCCCACTGTTATGGAAAGCAGGGAGGGTCAAATGCCCTTAGGTAATCCCCTCCCTGCACCTCACCTAGGCCCTTTAGTATGCTAATGTTTTGAGCCAAGATCTGCCTGGAAATGCCTTTATAGGGTAGAGAAGGGGGTTTCTGAGATGGCATGTCTCTGTACCAAAGACTAATACTAACGCCAGTTAAATATTTCTCCAAGCCTTCACAAGTCTCGTCTACTTCACGGTAGTTTTGTATTTTAGTTGCCTTTGAGTATATCAGGGAGCCATGCTTGTTTGCTTGGAAGCAAACAGCATTTCTCTCTGGTCTAATTACTTAGGGGTCCAGCGTGGCCAGGCTAATATGCTGGTAAGATCTAGCTAGTCCCACGATGATTGTGGTAGCTTGGGAGAATATTTATACCAGCTTGTACAGCATACATGGTCAGATAAACTGCCACATTTAGACTACCCCCTTATCTAGATGATTTGCAGGAGGTAATCTAGAGCAGATGCAGCGGCCCTTAGGAGTCCTGCAACACTCAGGTATCACTCCAGCTTGGGTTTTTTTTTTTTGCTTTTTGGGGTCACACCCTGCGATGCTCAGGGGTTACTCCTGGCTCTGCACTCAGGAATTACTCCTGGCAGTGCTCAGGGAACCACAAACTCCCTACCCGCTGGCTATCGCCTCCGGCCCCAAGCTTGGGTTGGTTTTGTGCAAGGAAAGTGCCCTTTCTACTGTACTATTGCTCCAGACCTTTTATGTATTTTATAGCCAGAAGTTTGTTGACTTTTTTTTACTGCCTTGACCTACTTCAAATAAGCCCTACCTCTGTTCTGTATATTTCTGAGGTATTTCTGTCTGTTTTTTCAAGATTTGACATATAGGTGATATCATAGTATTTTTCTTACTCTAACTTATTTCATTTAGCAAAAATCTCGAGATTATTCATATTGTTGCAAATGATATATTTTATTTTTATCATGATTAAACATTCTATTACATGGTTCCTCTTTTCTTATCCAATCATCTGTTGATAGAAAGGATGTATTTATGGCTTAGCTATTATAAAGAATGCTGAAGCTAAGCATAGGGATGTGTCAATTATATCCCAATTTTAAAAATCGAGAAATCATTTTAATTCATAATTCTATAATCAGCCAAATATGCCATGAGAATGAAGTAAAATGAAAATAATTTTCAACTAAAACTTCTAAATCCAGTTATTGGTTGAGGTTTCCAGAAGTCATTTAAAAGCACTTGCTCAGCTCAGGATTGGCTCAGTTTTGGTTGCTGTCCAACTAGAAGGACCCTGAAGACCAAGTCCGGGAAAAGTAAGGTAGCCTTCTTTCTAGATGTTGTGGAGGTAAGAATGAGAGTCCGAGAGTATGAATGAGAGCTTAAAAGCATAATTTGTGAACCTCTTGGTGATTTTCAGTTGATTTATTCTGTCCCTAGAAATTTTTACTAAGTACACAAGCAAGCTCTTGAAGTTGGTTCGGGAATGGATAGAAAAGTGTCTTCACAAAAGCAACGAGTGCTTAAGGACTCCTTTAAAAGGATATATTTCAGAGGTGGAGCAGGTAGGGGTTTGTCTAGCATACAGCAGGCTTGGGTTTGATCCCCAGCATCCCATACGGAGCACTGCCAGGAGTAATTTCTGAATGCAGAGCCAGGAACAATCCCCTGAAACATTGCTGGGTGGGACCCAAATACAAACAAACAAACAAAAGAAACAAAAATATAAGGAATCTGTTTCAGGGGTTATGAAAAA
This sequence comes from Cryptotis parvus, assembly GCA_021461705.1. Classification (NCBI taxonomy): domain Eukaryota; kingdom Metazoa; phylum Chordata; class Mammalia; order Eulipotyphla; family Soricidae; genus Cryptotis; species Cryptotis parvus. The sequence continues at coordinate 47,976 of JAJIBD010024412.1, forward strand.
GAACCAAAGTGAGAGAATGTGTACAAAGTCTTGTGTCATATCTCCACACCCGACACTATCACCACCACTGGAGATTTCACTGGTGTCTCTCCACACCAACATTGCTGGAGGTGACTTACTATAAAGAATAAATTGCAGAGAAGGATGCTGGCAGAAATATCATGGTATACAATGTAAACAGGGATCAAAAGTGACTGAGATGGGAACTAGAAATTAAAAGACCTTTTTTTTTACATAGTCCTGGATGACCAGATAGTAAATGCAAAGGCCTGCAAAGTCCACTGGAACTATTTTTTATTTTCAAGTTAGGAGAGAAGGTATCAGTAACAGATAGTACTCGAGGAATATAAGTTCCAGGCACATGTCATTCATTGCTCATTACAGCCTTATATGGGAAGATTCTGATTATTCCAACTTTGAAGATAGTAAAAATAAGTCAAAGAATTTCCCCAGCTCCCACAGCAAGACAGCAGTTGACCACATCATAAACCCAGGTCAATTCTACAGTTCTCAAATGCTGACCTCTAATTATGAACTGAGACTGGGTTCTAGTGGTAAAAGTAAAATAACTACCCCAAAGCATAGTTAAATCCTTCCTCTGGCCCGGTCATAAGTAAGGCAAGCTGTAGCCAGAACATCAACCAATACACAATGAAAAATCCTTCTCCAGTTAAGTTAAAAGAGATCTGCAGACACCAGCTTGCTTTACACCTTCCTCTGCTTCTCTGGCATTCTGAACAATTAAGCTTTTCCTCAATCCTTTCCTACTTCTGTTACATATTACGGAGTGGGAAACTTGTCTCCTTTTTGCTCAAATTTTTCTAGATTTTAGCACTAAAGACCGTCAGTCCGGGACATTCTCTGTCTAAGGCAATTCAAAAACCATTGGTCTCTACACTCCCCACTCTACATTTCAGTTCCTTGCCCTTCCTTCTACTTAAAGTTACCTTATTTTTGTCTCATGACCTGGCCAAATGTATGCCAATTTTATTCTACTTATATCTACATGTGTGTTCTTATGCGACTCTCCAATTTTTTCACATTAGTGCGATGTCTGTGAAAGTGACACGTAGTTTTCTGCTGATCTTAGCATTCTTCCCCATAATGTCCACAGATCCGCAGATTCAGTATGCCACACTAAACCTTATTAATATTTTAATTTGGTTAGCATATTGCTAAGCATTTGGGCTTTTCAACCATACTGTCCAGGGAAAGGAATACTGACTTAGAGGAAGAAATCTTGAAGATTAATGCAAGTTATGCCCGTTCCTAGTTCTGTGAAAGTGGATGATAAAAAAGTTTTATCATTCTACTCCACAATTCTAATGAAATTGTATTAAAACTTAAAGTAAACTCTGAGTTACTGTCAAAGAAATGATATTACTATCATAAAAGGAGCCTCTGAAGAAGATAAGGAAAGAAAAAGGAAAGATCAATTAAGCTTATTATTTAAAGAACATATCTGTTGATATATGGTAAGTTTCCCAAACATTTTTCTCTCTGAACATAAAGATACGCATCAATTTTATAAAATCCAATAATATTTCTTTACACTATACCATTTCTTACTTCACAAACTATTGGCAAGGTTTTCCACTTCATGTTCTATTATAATTGATAACAGTGTTTGGAATTATGGAATGGTACAATTTATTATAAAAAAGCATAATTTGGGATACTTAGGTTATTTTAGTATTTTACTGTAATATACCAGTGTAAAGTGAATATTCTGTTTACTTTCTTAATTGTTTCCTTAGAATAGATTTGTAGAAGTGGAATTTCTAAGTTAAAAGTCAAGAAACATAAATCACAAGTTTGGAATATGTTGCCAAATTTCTTTCTGTGATGACTGTAGTCATATGTATCTCTATACTAGAAGTTCAGGTGGAGTTCATTTCTCTATGCCTTCCATAAAAATAAATGAATGCCATCATAGTTTATCGCCAATTTAGGAAGACAATAATGGCATTTTTTGTTATTTATTTACTATCATTGCTTTTTATGGAGGAAGACTTAGTATTTTATATTTCATTTCTCATAAACATGAGATCTATCACATCAAAGTTTTTAAAAAGTTCCTCTGCTCATTTTAACTCCACTGTTTGACAGATACAAATATTTATATTCATCTTTCCAGTAGTTACTCTGGAAAATTTTAACACAGAAGTTCAAATGAACATATAGAATTAATAAGTCTCTCTCTCCTTGACAAGCTAAGTCATTTAGTTTGCGCTCGCATGCCCCCTGGTTTCCCCACCTCACTGCCCCATTCACATCTTTTCTACAGTCTACAACCAATCATTCCACAGTGAAGTTCTTACAGTGCAGAAAGAAAGAGAATGAGCTGAATGATGGAGAGCAGAGTTCAAATTGCTGTGTAAATGATCTCATTAGAAACAATCGCCTGTCTATCACTTAGCTAGGAGCAGCTCCTGAGCACTACCCAGTATGACCCCAATAAAAAACCAAAAACAGAGACAACTTCAGCAAATAAAGGAAACGTTGCCATTTCACCTATCGCAAAATACATGAGATAAAAGAGGGAGAGAGTAAGTGTTTAAGCATGTATGTGGCTTGTGTGTGTTTGTGTGTATGTGTGTGAGAAAGAGAGAGTGAGTCAGGCAGACAGACAGACAGACAGACAGACAGACAGACAGACAGACAGACAGACACAGAGACAGACTACAGAATTGGCTTAGGTAGTTAAGGAGATTGAAGAGTTCCCAGCTACTGCTTTCAGCAAGCCGAGAATGAGAAGAGTTAGTACTGAAATTCAAACTGAAAAGGCATGAAATCTGGGAGCCTAGTAGTATTGTTCCCATTTTAAGTCCAAATGTCCAAGAACTAGGAGCATTATGTCCACAAACTTGTGAACTTAGATGTATCAATTCAGACAGGAAGAGAGAAATCACCCTCTTCTACCTGTTTTTTTTTTTTCAGGCCCTCAATGAAAACATGAGGCCCACTCACACCGGCAAGGTATCCTACCATTCAGATGCTAATTTCTTCCTCTGGAACTAACACAAATCTATTAAAAAATAAAGTTTTATCAGCTTTCTTAGCATGTCTATGTTCAATAAATTTGACACACAAAACTACAATCATTCGGGACAGCAAGTGAACTAGGTATTCAGAGGGACCGGAACCAAGAAACTACTGTGGATTTTTTATACTTGCCTGTTGTGCATTTTCTTTTCTCATAATTAGCTTTACTCTAAAACTTTTCTGTTACCCAGTCTCATAATGAAGATACCTCTTTTGACCTTTAAGAAAGTAGCCAGGTGCAGGAGCAACAACAGTACAACAGGAAGGGCATTTGCCTTCCACATGGCTGATCCAGGTTCAATCCCCGCATCTCATATGGTCTCTTGAGCACCACCAGGAGTAATTCCTGAGTGCAGAGCCAGGAATAACCCCCTGAGCATTGCCGGCGTGACCCAAAAAAGCAAAAAAAATAATAAAAAGAGAAAGTAGCCAAGAGTAGCCAAAAAGATTACAATTCTTTTGTCCCAATTCCAAATCCTAGGAAGAAGCTATAATTATTTTATTTTGATTCAGGTGACAAAGTGACAAACTGGTTGTAACTTCGGATATATACAGGGAGACAGGTTGCTCACATTTCTGGATCATTTCCCCAGAGTAAACTCCATTTAATGGGTACCTACCCCAGAATGGGAACATCTCAAAAGCATAACAAAACACTAGAGTAAGAAAGTTAGAATATGGATGAGCTGTAGAGATCAAAAAGGTATGTTGATTGTTAAACTGATTAAGTGTTGCAAAGTGCACCTACATCTGTGTTCTACCTAGACCTAAAAGAAAGATGTGAAGAGAAAGGTGGTTCATACCAACTCAGATAAATTGAGGTTCATGGAAGAGAAGCAATTTAATTCAGGTCATTCAGCAATTAAATATGCGTTAGCAATTAGAACTCAGAACTCTTTATAATGATGGACTGTCCATGTCAGTCCATGTCAATTATGCTAAACCCATACATATAAGCCCACAACCAGGATATGGTTAAATACTGGCTATGTTCTTTCAGGAGGGAAATTAAAACGGGGAAAAATGCAAATGTTCTGGGAATGCAAAAATTATTCCAGGAAGGAGATACATTTTCCTAGATTTTATTATCAAAGTTCTCTAAGTTCTTTATTGATTTTTCTAGATCTGTTCTGTGTGTTCTCTCTGGGGCCAAACCAATCAGTTAGCGCGAAGGAAGTAGAGTAATTTAGAATATTTGACTCCTTGCATATAAACATAACTACTATGTTTGATGCAAGGGGTAGTGGTTAAAGTGCAATAACCTTTGCAGTTTTTTCTTTCTGTTCTTTATTTATATCTATTACCTAATAATACTGTATTCTTTTAAAATGGGCCCTAAGAATATGACATTGGACTAATCCTAAGCCATAGTTCTGGACCCTTCTGCAATTTTCAAAAATGAAAGTCATGAAAGTCAAGAAGAATTGAAGAACTGTCCCAGATGAAAAAGATTAAAATAACATGACTACTAGATGTAATGTAATGGGTGATTTTGAATACTATAAATGGCATTTTGGATCAATTGGTATAATTTTAATGAGGTCTGAGGACCACAAGATTATTAGATGTTAATGTAAATTTCTGATTTTGTATTATTGTTTTTTACATAATATATATATAGAAAATATAAATATGCTGTAATGTTCATAGGCAGAATATCTAATTGACAATTTATTCTCAAAAGGGTTAGAAATAAAAAGTATTAAGACTTTTACTTGAAGCATCTCTGTAAACTTAAATTGGCTTCTATACAAACAAAATTAAGATAAACATAAACACAAAAAGTCTGTTACCAAGATTCAGTCATAATTTGGATATCACTATAATTCACACATTTTGACTGTTGAATATTTTACTACTGTTCACATCCTATTGGAAAACTGAGCTTTTCTACTTCATTTTTGAAATTGTAACTAGACTGCTGTGAACATTATTTTATTTTCACCTATGTTCTAAAGATGTGCATCTTATTTATGAGGAGTTAAATTGCAACATCACGTAATATATTAATTTTCTATTGTGCTGTAGTGAGAAAGGGTTAAAACAACACAAATTTATTATCCTATTGTCCTAGAGGTCCAAGCCCAAAATAAGTCTTATAGAACAAAATCAACATGTCAACTAAACTACTTCTGGAGAGTCTAGAGCAGTTTCCATTTTTTTGTTCTTTTTCAGTATCTCATTGCTGCTATATTATTTTGCTGCAACCCCCTTGCTCTGTCTTTAGAGCTCATCATTCCAATCTCTTGTTCCATCACTACCACACCTTTAATTCTGACTCTGACTTTCTTGGATACCTCATGGAAGGTCTGGTTTGATTGTCATATGGCTCCACTGGTAATTCAGGATAATCTCTTATATGACAAAAATCTATGTGACCATTTTCCCATACTGTGCAAATTATGTAAATGTTAAGGTTTATAAATCAACTTAAAATTATGCCATTCCTGTCAAGGGTGGAAATTATCACAAACGTGTGGGATTCAGGAGGCTAGGTAAGACAGAAATGGAACAGTGTGCTGACAATTGTTGAGGGTACTGATGCCAACCTAGAACTGAGCATTAAATGGAGACAAAAAGATACACATGACAACCCTTTAATGTATGTTCTGTAATTCATAGTCTGGAGGGGGAAGGAAAGGAGAAAGAGAGAGAAGTGGAAAGAAATCAAGAGCCTGCCATGGAGCAGGGCTGGGGAGGGGAGGGAACCGGGGATGTTGGTGGTGGGAGATGGGCACTGGTGGCGGGATGGGTGCTGCAACACTGTTTGACCAAAACCCAAATATGAACTTTTTTAATTGTATATCTTTGTAATTTTAAAAATAAAAAAAATTTAAAAAAATTATGCCATTCAAAGGGATATACTTGATAACTCTTAAAAGGTATGGCAAGCATACAATTCAAAGAGATATACTAGATAACCCTTAAATGTATGGCAAGCCACAATGTGTAAGAGAGAGAGAGAGAGAGAGAGAGGGAGAGAAAGAGAGAGAATAGGAGGAAAAGTGCCCACTATAGATGTAGGCTGTGTGTGTGTGTGGGGGGAAATAGGGACATTGGTGGTGGGAAATGTGCACTGATGGGGGATGGGTGCTGGAACACTGTATGACTGAAAACTACTCATGAACAGTTTTGTAATTGTACATTTCACAGTGGTATAGTAAAATTTAAAAAACTATGCCATTAAGATAGAATACTTTAATTGCTCAGAAGCTATTAAATAGTATGTACTATGGGAAAGGGATATATAACATTTTGTGGAATACTTCAAGCATTTCAAAAGATTCCAACTTTCATTGTTTGTTTATTATTATTATTATTATTATTATTATTATTATTGTTATTATTTATTACCTTTCTGGGAAGCAGCTGGGGGTCCTCAACAGTGCTGGGAAGCAAGTTTCCTTCTACCTCCGAAGCCAGCAGGGAATGGATGAAAACTCAGGAATCTGATGCTGTTTTAAAAGGGCTTTACTATCACAGGTTCTGATATATAACCCAAGAGCAGGAAAAACCTCCAGACTCTGGGTTCCAGCTAGGCCCCAGCCACGTGTAGGCCAAGATGGCTGACACCACGTGTTGAGGCCCAACAGAGAATGGAGAGGATGGAGAAGCAAAACACCAAGGGAAGCCAAAATGCCAAAGGGAGCTTCTTTCTTCTTGCAGCTTATTTTATAGCTAGAAATCCACCAAAACTTCCCAGCCTGGCCCATTGTGGGCTGGGCTATCTAGAGATGAAAACAGGAAAACAGCTATATAGAAATGTAGCACTTCAGGAGGCCTTCTGGCTGTTTACAAGAACCCAGAGCTGATTCAAAAGCCTCCCTAGCAGAGCTGGGAGGAGCTATAAGCTAAATGCAACTTCCCTGGCAGAGAGGATCAAATGCCCTCAGGTAACTTCTCCCAGCACCCTCACCTAGGCTCTTTTAGATGCTAATGTTTTGAGCCAAGATCTGCCTGAAAATGCCTTTATAGGGTAGAGAAGGGGGTGTCTGAGATGGCATGTCTCTGTACCAAAGACTATACTAATGCCAGTTAAATATTTCTCCAATCCTTCACAAGAGTCTCTTCTACTTCACGGTATTTTTTGTATTTTAGTTGCCTTTGAGTTATCAGGGAGCCATGCTTGCTTGCTTGGAGGCAAACAGCGTTTCTCTCTGGTCTTATTACTTAGAGATCCAACGTGGCCAGGCAAATATGCTGGTAAGATCTAGCTAGTCCCACGATGATTGTGGTAGCATGAGAGAATATTTATACCAGCCAGTACAGAATACATGGTCAGATAAGACTGCCACATTCAGACTATCCCCCCTATCTAGGTAGTGACCTGCAGAAGGCAATCCAGGGCAGATGCAGAGGCTGTTAGGAGTCCTGCAACAATTACCAAGTATTTTATTTATTTTTTTATTATTTTTTATTTAAACACCATGATTTGCAAAGTAAAAATTTTTTCCGCAATACAGTTGTTAGAAAGATTCATTATTCAACATTAATCTCACCACCAGTATGCTCCCACCACCAAAGACCCTCGTTGTCCCCCCACCCCCCATCCCCATGCCTACTCCCTTAGCTGGCACTAATTATATTGACCATTATAGCCCATATATGGGATTGGTACTGATAAAGTCATGACTTTTTTCTGGGTTGTATGTGTGAATCTGACCAATTTCTGTTCTTGCATACACTTTCTTAGTTTCTAATGGGTTTCAACCTCAAAGCTTCTGCCACTGTACCAGGGACAACACTTATTTCAAATTTTTTTCAACCTCTGTTTGAGCTTTCCTAAGCATACACTAAATAATCTATTCTATATTGCTTGTTGGAGCTAGTTCTCTAAATATGGTAGATGAATATATTCTCAGATGAAAGCCAAAAGAGATTGCTAAATCTCAACTAGATACATTGTGCTATTTGGGCCCACTGTATAAGAAATTATTGATATGTTTCCACAGACCAGGTATCATGCCCTCACACTTGTGATTGTATGCCCCAAACTTAATTCTATAAAATGTGGTGGGATACCTGGTACATCAGTATATCAGGCTTTGAAATATCACCATGGGGAGAACTGGTAGCAGCTCTGCCCTGTGTCTGCATCTCTAAATCATGACCGACAATGGCAGAAGCAGTTCATAGGCAGGGCCTACTATGCCTTCTGGAGGGGGAAAGAGGTGGGGAAGAGAACCTAGCTCCATGTCCATGAAAGTTTGGTGACTTTAGCAGCCGAGACCTGCACACCTGGGCTTGAAATCGGCTTCTCTCTTGGTGTGGGGCTCTGGACGAGCTGTGGGTTCCAGACCTTAAAAATGGCTGTGATTGTGGTACACGAGGTTCCTTTGGCTTTTCTGAGTCTCTATAGGGGTGGCACAGGACCAAAAACCCCCACCAACCCACCCCTGGACACTTCCATGATCAGCCTAGCATGGGAAAGCCAGTAGCAGTTCCATTGTTTCTTTATGCCTCACAATTCTATGGAAAGTAGAAAGGTAGGCACTATTAAGTCGAATCATTAAAATCATTTGATCAAATCAAATTAGATCATAAAATTTTAAACTCATTTCACCTGAGGTTTTTTTAATATGATCTCATCTAAAAAGTCTTATGTCTCAATTTTGTCAAGGCAGAAATGATTCTGAGATTTTAGGTGATCATCCTTGGGTTTTGCAAGTAGTAACTATCAGAGAACATCAGTCCAAGGCTTTTGATTCCTCAAGGTAGTGCTCCTTCCTCAAGACTGAAAGGCAGTTGATAGGCATGAATTTCATCACTAAAAGACCTTCATTCATCAGTAACAAGACAGGCATAGGGAAGGAGTTTATTCTGAAAGCCAAAGACTGTTTAGACAACAGTTGACAACTTGAAATTGGGTTTAAAGAACCTCTACACTTAAATTTCTGTCAGTTAAAATCATGGGGAATCAATGAGGAAGCAGAGTAAGTGGGGAATAGGACCCTGCTCCTCTGGAGGTAAGGATTAAAAATGATCCACACAACAATGAAAGTTTGGAAACAACATATATGTGGAATCTTAATAAATAGTAAAAGTGGTATCTTAAATTATTGGAGACAAGATAAAAGATTCAATAATTACTGTTGACACAGTTTTCTGAAAAATTAAATGTGTGAAACAACTTATCATTCCATTTCTAAAGAACTAACTATTTAAAGACAATACAATGAAAATATAAAAAGTATTAAAATAAAATGTGGGAAAGCTATCATTGCATAGATTGGACGACTTTACAACTTTTTTTAAAACTCTCTTTAAAAGGATCTGATAATTTGGTGACATAAAAAATTATAAATGGCCAAGTAAAAACACATCATTCTCAGGTCAGGAAGATAGTGTGGTGGAGATTAGGGCAAATGCCTTGTTTGCATGGGATCCAAGTTTGGTTCCTCGTTCACATGTTCCCCTAAGTATCACTAGTATAGCCCTGAAGAACCCTTGGCACTGTGCTGCCAGGATGGCCCTGGTGCCTCCTGGCACCACCGGGCTCTAGCACACTGAATCCTAAGGCTCTACTACTGAGTGGCTTCCCTGGCTGACCCATTGTTGCTGGAAATGACCCCTAGAGCCCATGTGCCCTGCTTTTTCATCTCAAATATAAAACACAAAGAACAAATTATTTTAAATTAATTTAATGTCATTTAACTTAACTAATTGATGAACACATAAAGAGCTCTTATGAATCACTAAGTAAAAAAATATTTCACTGGAAGAAGGGTAAAATTCATAAAACCTACACAGAAAAGCAAATACAATTAGATCCTAAATTTATGAAAAAAACTATCCAGCATCACTGATAATAATAAAAATGCTACACTGAAGAAAAAATATCTCCCTTCTATCACTTTGACAGAGCTCCAACCTTGATGTGGCAGTCTCATTCTCTTTATGCAGAGTATTGATGTGGGCACCCCCTTTCTGGGGATTTATATTAAAAATACCTTGCATTATATTATTTATTGCAGTTATATTTTGGTAGCTTAAAATTAGAAATAAATGTACCAGAGAGGAACAGACCTATCTATGAACTGAAATATTACATCGTCATTATCTTTAAGGATGCTTTTTAACATGCTAAAATGAAAGATCTTTCAAGAAAAGAATGTAAAATGTTTCAAATATAAGAAAATTAGAAACACACCTCATTATGCTAATTTACAATTTACTTAATTTATTTGTCAATTATATGACAATAGACCTGTCTCTAATATGATACAACTTATTTAGTAAAAGCAAGCTAAAAAAATTCATATTATAATTAAAAATAAGTCTACGGCCATACCACCCTGAACGCGCCCCGATCTCGTCTAAAAATAAAAGTATATACACTTACTATACATGAATAAAAGTGTTCTAAAGTGATATATAATAAAATAATATTGCTTGTGGTTTCAAAACTCACCATATATCACTATAACATATATTCACAACATATACATGTTCATGTACATATATATGGTACATGTCTATATATAAATGTTAAATATACGTGGTGTAAATTTAACACATATATATGTTACACATATACATGTGTTTATTATATATGGTGTGAATAAATATAGATAATTTATTATATTTATCTATATATAATTATAGTAACTTGAGGGATCTCTTAGATTCATATGATCTACAGAATTATTCCTGCTCTAAGAGACCATCAAGGTAGCTCAAAGTTATGGAGCTCATGCATGGTGTTGTGGCACCGTGGGCCCCGGCAGTAGTGGACAGGAAACTGTCTAAGGGTCTCAAACTGCCCTGAGTGACCCTAGGCTCTGGATATTGCATGTAGAACTCCTCATGAGAACCAAGTCTTGATTGAACTATGTGAAGAGGGAGAAATATCCTTCCACAGCCTCTACGTTTTCAATTCAGTTCAGAATTTTTAGCTGTATTTTAGAATGATATATCAAATAATTTGATAAAGGGAATAAGCATTTTGCTTTTGGCCATAGAAACAAGTTCATGCATGTATACACACATACACACACACATACACACAAAGTAGAAAGAATTGTTAGTAATGTGTCAAGTAAGTTAAAGTCCTTTTTTCACATTAGAACACAAAGGAGAACGCAACATGACATTTTTTAATAGTATTTCCTCATTGGTCTTACCTGTTGAATGAGACTTCCACAGAATTACATACAGTAGTCATTATACTTCAATGAGCTTTATAGGTTAAGAAGTCAACTCTTTTTTAGAGCATGCCTACAGAGGTTATTCTTTGGTGCCATTTAAGTGGATTCTCAAAGGGAGAATGTGCCCATGTTGGAGAATATCCAGAAAACTATAAATCATTCCTGACCCCAATAAAGAGCACAGATAGGGCTGAAGAATAGTAGAGCAGGTAGGGCAATTGCCTAACATAGGACAACTATGTATTGCCCCCTGAGTACCCCAGGAGCAATTCCTAAGATCAGATCCATGTGTAATCCCTGAGCACTGCCATGTGTGCCTCAAAAGCAAAGCAAAATGAATGACAAAAAAGAAGAGGTATATAGAAAGAGCATACAGAATGTCCCAGAATCCTAATACAGTTGGCTAAACTTTAGTAACTTTAGTAATACAAAGTACTTTGATCTTTTATTTTATTTGATTTTTATTATTTTATTTATTTTTAATTAAAATTATTTTACATAAAATGACTTGGCCAGCCCCTGGCTGTGTCCAACATAGCTCCTAGGGTTCGTTCACACATGCGGGGGTGGGGCTACACTGGCCGGACTTGGAACTGGGATTTGGGCTCCTCCACCCATTCCTCCACCTCCATGTCGGCAGGCGTGGCTGCGAGCTCCCAGCCACCACAGCCAACAGCCAGAAGAGAGACACTCCAGACCCACAGCTGCGCTAATGTGGCTGCTCCATGGTTGTGCGACAATCTTAGACCATAATGGAATTTAGGACCAGGTCCTTCCCAGAATCTTTCACATTTATACACTGTAATGATCATTCTAGTTGCAACAAACTGGAGAGATTATCAGGAATGGGGAATTATGACGTCACACTAGAACTCACTATTGAGTATACACATAGAGACACCATAAACAGTTAACATCTGTAGGGCAAGCCACAAAGTGTAAGAGAAGAGAGAGAGAAAAACAGGGACAGAGACAGAGAGATAGTAAGAAATAAAATGTGCCTGCAATAGGAGCAGGCTGCAGTTGGGTGGGGAGTGTTTGGATGTGGGTGGTGGGAATGGGGCTCTGGTGGAGGGACGGGTGCGGAACACTGTATGACAGAGACCCAATTATGAACATCCTTGTAATTGTATATTTCACAGTGGTATAATAAAAATTAGGGGAAATTTTTACATGATAATCACAAGGTGAAAAAGAAGAGAGAGAGCAAGAGAGCAATACAGAGAGAGCAGAGAGAGAGAGAGAGAGAGAGAGAGAGAGAGAGAGAGAGAGAGAGAAAGGGAAAGTGCCTGCCATAGAGGCAGGTTGTGGGTGGTAGTGGGAAAGAAACTGGAGACATTGGTGCTGGAAAATGCGCACTGGTGGAGGGATGGATGCTGAAACACTGTATGACTGAAACCCAATCATGAACAGCTTTGTAACGGGCTCTCTCACGGTGATTCAATAAAAAAAGAGCACTAATAAAACAAAAAAAAAATGGTGTTGTTTTGTTTTTGGGTTTATACCCAGCAGTTTTCAAAGTTTCCTCCTGGCTTTGCTCTCAATAATCACTCCTGGTCATGTGGCCAGGGGCCAGATGGGCTGCTGGGGATCAAACTCAGATTAGCTACGTGCAAGGCAGGTGCCCTGTGCAGTATACTATCTCTCTGGTCCCTGTCTTGATCTTTTAATAGAGCAGTTCTCAAAATGGCCCAAAAGACTAATTGCAGCAGGAAATTTGATAGACATTCTGCAACTCTGAACAGTCTGAATGTATAGTAGATTTTGAGCAGCATGTAAAATTGCTCAAGGTTTAAAATATAAATTCTTCTGTCCTAGAGTCACCTTTGGGAAGCTTCTCCCTTAAGTTTTTTTTAAGTCCTCATTTAGATATTGAACTAAGTGTTCAATGGGGCAAATTTCCTATATCAACCTTTATTCAGATAGTGAAAATGGTAGGGATTTCTTTGTAGATTATGCAGAGAATACCCATTTGCAACTACTCCAATTTAAAAGAAGGATTAAAAAGGGAAGGGACAGGAAGAAGATGGAAAGGAAAAGGAAGAGAAAATGTTATATGAGAAAAAGAAGATTTTGGGCTTCTTGGTTTTAAGAAAATCAGCTTTCATGGCCTCTGCCTACAGAGCAATAATACCCACAAGGCGGGGATCAAAGCACTTGCCTTGCACGCAGCCGACCTGGGTTATATCCCTGGAAACCCATATGGTTTCCAAAGTCCCATCAGGAGTGATCCCTGAGAATAGAGCCAAGAGCAATCCCTGGGCATCACCAATAAAACTGCCAGAGAGGAGCAGTACTGAAACTGCAATTCAGGGGTGACTAGAATGTATAGTTTTATCTGCCTCGTCATGCTATCTATATTGTGATACTTTATTCCACAAGTTGAGGAGCTTCTAGAGAGGAATTAAACCCCAAATCCTTGGATGAAATATGGGTGGGAACACAGGTGTCCTATAGGCATTTGTGTGAGAAAAGGCTTTGTGGGAACAAACTTGTAAATTGGAGGTGTGTGGATTCTGTGAAAATACTACACCCCAATGGCAGAAGTTATCCTGAGAAATCCCACTTTATCACAAGTCTCATGAATGGAAAAGGGAGCTGTGGTCGTCATTCCTCTAAGTTGTTAGGTAAGTCTGTTCTTTGTCTGTCTGCTTCTTGTCAAGAAAAAGGGCAGCAACCAAGATGATAGTACAGTGGAAAGAAGGTTGCCTCATACACAGCTGCCCGGGCTTGATCTCCTGCATCCCATATGGTCCCCCTGTCCTGCCAAGAGTGACTGACCCCTGAGTGCACAGTGAGAAGTTAGCCCTGAGCCCTGCTGGGTGTGGCTCCAAACATTATACCATAACATCACATATATATATACATATATATATACATATATATATATGTATATATATATATATATATAAACCATTCTCTGGCTACTGACCTTGATTACCCTGTAGGCTTAACTGCAGTTTTCCTTCACAGATTCATAATTCAGAGAAAGTAGAAATATGGTAAGTGTTGACTGATTTCAAAAGGGAATAAATTCAGTAATTTAACTTATAGGATTTTTTTTTTACAACCAAGCCTGTCCTCACTAACATCTATCTATTTCCAGAGACTGGACATGGTAATTGGTTATAACTTTACTACGCCTCTCCCTGCCCCTGAGGTGTTGCAGGTGTGACTGCAGTGCCCAGCTGTGTTGGCAGGTGGCAGACAGGAGACAGGCTTGTCTATACCCAGGGCTCTGCCCTGTGGGCCCTGGATGGTTGATGGTCTGACATAGAAAAATACTGGGCCCACTGGGCCCCGGGGATGAACCCAGAGCCACGGAAGAGCCTGGCAAGCTACCCATGGTGTAATCGATATGCCTAAATCAGTAATAACAATGGACCTCATTCCCAAGAAGAGAGACATTACTGGCGCCCGCCCGAGCAAATTGATGAACAGGAAGACAAGTGAAAAGTGACAAGTGATATATATATATATATATATATATATATATATATATATATAGAGAGAGAGAGAGAGAGGAGGAGGGAGAGGGAGGGAGGGAGAGAGAAAAGAGAGAAAGGGCAAAAGGGCAAAGAAAGAGTAGTGTTTGGTGTCTGAGCTCTAAGAAATTCTGCAAGGGACTATACTCAGTTTCTTTATTTTTTAAAAATGTTTTTGGTTCTGAAGGTTACACCCAGCCATACCCAGGAATCATGCCTGAGGAATCACTACATGGTGCCAGGGAATAAACCAAGGTCGGGTGTGTGCAAGATAAGCATCTTACTCTCAGTATCATCTCTTTAGCTCTACTTGCTCGGTTTCATAAAGGAGAAAATGTGCCAAGATATTGATAAGCTGCCCCAGACTCTCAGAGACACAAGCAATGAGCATACAGATAATAGTGACCACAAAAGGCCACAGAAGCAGGGCTTTACTAGTAGGCAAATGAGGTGCAGGATAGGGCTGGGCCGAGATTTTAAAGCATTGGAAAACAATGAGAATCATCTAAACATGCTAGCATTAATAATATGAATCTTTCCATGGATGGACCTGCCTTTTCTCACAAAATTCATTTCCCCCAAAATATACCTGTATTGTCTCATTCTCTCTAGAAGATTCAGGGCAGAGTATGTTAAGCAGACTTGAGTTTAAATTCAAACTCTGCCACTTGTCAATTTGTAATGTTGAATAAATGTTCCAAGCCCATCAGCTTCCTTCCTTCCTTCCTTCCTTCCTTCCTTCCTTCCTTCCTTCCTTCCTTCCTTCCTTCCTTCCTTCCTTCCTTCCTTCCCTTCCTTCCTTCCTTCCTTCCTTCCTTCCTTCCTTCCTTCCTTCCTTCCTTCCTTCCTTCCTTCCTTCCTTCCTTCCTTCCTTCCTTCCTTCCTTCTTCCTTCTTACTTCCTTCCTTCCTTCCTTCCTTCTTACTACCTTCCTCCCTCCCTTCCTTCCTTCCTTCCTTCCTTCCTTCCTCCCTTCCTCCCTTCCTTCCTTTCTTCCTCCCTCCTCCCTCCTTCCCTCCTTCCTTCTTCCTTCTTTCCTTCATTCTCTCTTTTCCTTCCCTCCTTTTCTCCTTCCTTCCTTTTCCCCTTCCTTTCCTTTCTTCCTTCCTTCCTTCCCTTCCTTCCTTCCTTCCTTCCTTCCTTCCTTCCTTCCTTCTTCCTTCCTTCCTTCCTTCCTTCCTTCCTTCCTTCCTTCCTTCCTTCTTCTTCCTTCCTTCTACACTGGTGGCAGTCCTCATGGCTTACTCCTGGCTTTGTGCTCAGGGACCACTTCTGGTGGTGTTTGGGGGTCAATGGGGTGCCAGAGTTCAAACCCAGATTGGCCATGTGCAAGGCAAGTGCCCTACCTTTGTATTAGCACTCTGGCCCAAACCTCACTTTTCTTGTATGTTGAAAATGGGTGAGCCAGTCTTCTGGGCCCATTGACAAGAGCAACAATCATAGTACCATCACTTTCTGAGCCCTTGCCATGTACTGCACATCCAGGGTTATTCAATCCATCTCCATAATCACACACTGAGATAAAGATCTTTTTCCCTTCCAACAGATTATGAAAGAACCCCATATGCGTTAAGAAATTAGCCCAAGGTTAAGAGGCAAGATTTTCAAAGTCAGATTGAATCTGGCCCTACTCTACAAGCTATTTCCACTACATAGCACTATCTTTCACAATGCCAAGGACAAGATCTGAGAATAAGAAAGAAAGACTTAGCTTTCTTTCTCCCATTTCCTGCAACATTCTTCCCTTTCTCCTTCCACGTCTGGCTGGTGTTCACCTCCTTCCAGACCATTCTTGTTAACAATGATTTTCCCTTGCTTCCAATAATGATCCACATTAATCATGAATGGCTGTTTGGAGTTTTTATTTATTATTGTTATTTTTTAATTTAGGCACATTGATTGATTGATACTACTGTTAGTAGTGTTTCGGGCATACAATGTCACTCCACCACGTCCATCACCAGAGTGTCAGAATCCCTCTCCCACTATCTCTAAGAGAAGTCCCTCATTCCACTCCATTCCCATCCATAGCTAACACACTTCTGTAGAAAAACTCTCGTGTTTTATTATTAGCCATTTTCAGTTCCTTACTATGTTTCTCATATACCTATGTATGAGAGAGTTCATTTTGTGTTTGTTCCTCTCCTTTGACTCACTTCATTCAGTATAATATACCTAGTTCTATCTACATAGCAACAAATAATATGATTTTATCCTTTTGTAGCTGATTAGTAATCCATTGTGTTTATATACACAAACATTCTTTATCTAGTCATCTGGTTTTTGGGTACTTGGGTTGTTTCTGTTTGGGATGCTGTGAATAGTGCTGCAATGAGTATAGAAGTGTCAATATCTTTTAAAATTCATGTTTATGTTTTCTTAGGGCAGATATCAAGAAGTGAAGCTGCTGGGTCATGTGGAAGTAAATTCCTAGTCCTGTGAAATGTCTTTATTTCAAAAGAGGCTAAACCAGACCAGACAACAGTCCTACCAATAGCAGATGAGGGTGCCTTTTTACACACTGCCATCAGCACTTGTCATTTCTATAGATGTGCATCAGTCTCACTGGTATAAGGTTATATCTCATTGTTGTTTTGATTTGTATTTCCCTGACAATGAATGATGAAGATACTTTTTCATATACCTCCTAGCCATTTGTAGTCAGTTTGCTTTGAGAAAGAGTTTATTCTGCTCCTCTCCCCATTTTATGATTGGGTTGTCTTTTTTATTGTAAAGTTCTGTGTTTATAGATCTCAGATATTAATCCTTTGCATAAACGGCCTTTTAATTTCTTAACTCATTTTCAAGGCCAAGAAAAGCTACTTAGTTCCTCTCTCTAGTGCACACTGGAATCACCTAAACAAACTTGAAAATACTGAATTGGGTCCCACTGTCAAAGATTATTCTGACTTAATTGTCATAGTCATATTCAGATTCTCAACCATGTATATGAGGAATATTAGGAAGATGGTAGAAATTGCAAAAAGCTGGATCCAGAGAGATAGTACAGCAGTTGGGGCACTGGCCTTGCATTTAGCCAACTGAGGTTTGATCACATCCATCAGGGGCCTAAGCCCACAGAAGTGAACCCTGAGCACAGAGACAAGTGTGAGCCCTGAGCACTGCTGTGTGTGGTACAAAAAACCCAGAAAGAGACAGACAGACAGACAGAGTGAAAGTTTTCCCCAGGTGACTCCAATAAGAAGAAAATTTCCAGAGCCTCTTTTGACAGCAGAATTACTCAACGAGGAGTCATGTGGAAGACTATGAGCATCCAGGATAGTCTCAGGGAGGCCAAAGGTTCAAAATAGTGACAATGGGGTACCATGGCACAAAATTAGGGGACAACGGTAAGACAGGAAAGAAACAAGTTTGGCAATGTGACATGATCAGACAAAGGTGAGAAACACTGCTCTAGAACATGCCCTCTTCTTTCCCCTCTCCCCAACTTGTAGAGTTCTTGGGTGCCCATCTTACAATTTTTTTGTGTTTCCCTTCATCTCTGGTATCTTGGGGACTGCTGTCAAATTGCATTTCTTGAATTTCTTGAGCTTCTCCTCATCTTGTGAATTAAGAGCTATGCAATGGAAGAGCTGAAATGTGCCCAGCTGCCTGTCTTAGAATCATCCCTGTTTCAAGGTTCCTGATAGCTCCCCACTACCCTCCATCCCAGCCCAGTCTCTGGTTTTTCTGCCTAGGGCACATAGTGACAGATCTCCTTGTTCTGTGCCTCACAGGATTCACTGCTCAGACAAACCAAGTAATAAATAACAACCTAGATGATTGTGTCTGGTAGCTAATTGACTGTGTAACATAGGCTACCAGCCTCTGGGGCAGCACCGCATGCTGCTTGTAATTAATCACCCTCATCTCAGCCTGACTCCCTAGCTATGTTGAATCACAGAACAATTAGGCATTCTCTGAGTGGCTTTCCCTGCCTAGGCTGGGGAGGTAGAGAATATCCTACTAAACTAGCTTTCCTTTGGTTCTCAGAACCATAGTAATTTCATGGGAGATCAGCCCTATTGCTAAGTACTATGGCAAATGCTGTAGAAGTTGGCAAGATGAGGAAGAAATAATCTGTGCTCTCCTGGACCATATGGTTAAATTGGTAATATAAGACAAAATTGGAAGAAGAGTAATCTGATTGATCCTTATCAAGGGTACAAAAATCGTAAAGCATAAGTTTTCATTGAGAAGTAGGAAGTTCACAGTACTACGAAGGATAATGCAGCACAGCAGATTATGCTAGAATCACCCATGAAAGCAATAACAAATATAGATTGCCAAACCCTATCCAACCCCAATGCTTATGGAATTAGAATCTCTGAGATAAGATGAGGTAAAAAGGTTTTTTTTCCCATCTAGATGCTTGAAAAATTCTGTCTTAGGACAGAAAACCTGCTCATATTCTAGTCTTTAAAATATTTGCTCACTGCTGTAAGTAAAGCCTCTATTTTAGATGCTTATGATGTAACTCTCTGCCTCTGGCTCTTCCTCATTGCTCAGTGAGTCAAAGATGGCTATCCATAAAGCTGAACCCCTTTGGCACTGAAAGGCAGAAGTTCTAGTTGAGTAGCTTAATGTACCGGACCAAAACACTCAGCTTTATTTTGAGTTAACAGGGCCCTTTAGAAGCTTTGCACAATGAGGAAGAAAGAATATTGCTTCTTAGGAAATCTTTCAGTTTTCAGTCCAAATATTTGTCAAGAACTTTATACTTTTTTATTAACATTAAGTATTATGGGAAAATTCATTTTCTTATAACATAACTCCATTGATTAAAATTGACTTGCTTTGGGCTAGAGAGATTTACAGTAGGTAAACTTCTTGCCTTGCATACAGCTGACCCTAGTTCAATTTCAGCACCCCTTCTAGTCCTACAACCTCTGCCAGGAGTTATTCCTGAGCACAGAGTCAGGAGTCAGCACTGAGCACCAATGGGTATTGGTGCCTGCCTAAAAATGTTTTTAAGTGTAACATTTTCTTTTCTCAGAGACAATGGAAGTTATGGGCACGCAGCTTACAATTGGAGCAAGACTTCAAAGTTCAGTTGTCTCAACTTCAGCCAAAGGTAGACACCATCCATTCTACTACATGTGAAATTATTAAAACATGTTTGGCAAAGGTGCTCAAATGCAACACATTAACACATAAAACACATTCTGAGATTGGAAATTCAATACCTCAGCAATGAAAGCTTCATTAGAAACTCCATATAATTGGCCCAAATTACACTTCCTACATAACTTCTCTTGGAAACTGAAATTGGCTCTATTGGAAACTGAACAGACTAATTCTGTGCCCATAGTTGTAAATATATATTTTAAGAGCACTTTTGGTTTTCTTAACTTCTATGTTCTCTACTGGAGAGCATTTATTCTTCTGGTTCCTTTTAAATTGGTTATTGCAATTTTCCAATACAACTTTAAAACATAAACTTCCCCAAATCAGACAGGGATTCCTAGCATGTTATCATAATATTTGGGTTCTTGACAATTTAGAGAGTCAAAAACACCTCAGAGATCCAATATTGGCATCAAACTTTAAAATGTCTTTTTTATTGAAGAGGCAAAAGTGTCTGCTATAGAGGCAGGCTGGGGGAGGAGGGGAGAGAATCTGGGAACAATGGTGGTGGGAAATGTGAACTGGTAGAGGGACGGGTGCTACAATATTGTATGACAGAAACCCAATCATGAACAGCTTTGTAAATGTCTATCTCACAGTGTTATAATAAAAATAAATTAAATTAAAAAAATAAAGTCTCTTTTGTTTTACACGATAATTCTGTGAGGTAGGTCTTTTTTCCTTGCCCCATTTAATTAACTTTTTATAAGGGCCACCTCAAATGTACCACTCCCACAGCTGCCTGGTGCCCTAGTATGGACCTGTAGTACTCATGACTCCTTTGCTTGTGGGGAGGCACGAACAGGGCACTTCTGGTGTGCTTGACGGTGAGGGTAAGTAGGTTGTGGCCAGGATTGAACTCAGGGCCTTGCACACAGCAAGGCACATTCTCTGCTACTTGAGTTATTACCCCAGCTCTTTGGTACCATTTTGAAGATTAAGGAAAAGTAAATTTTGGAGCAGCTACATGCCTTTGCCAAAGTTGTTCAGTCTCCAAAGATGGTGGACACTGGTGATTATGAGACTAATTGTATCCCCCACAAAATCCAAATGATGAAGGACTAAAAGCAATATCTCAGATTATAACCACATTTGAAGATAGGGCTCCTCTGAAAGAGATGATTAAGTCAAAATGTAAACTTTAAAGACCCTAATTCAATATGACAGGTATCCTTATAGTAAGAGAGTATTAGGACACAGACACACAGAGGGAAAGGTACAGGATAGAAGATTTTGGTCATTGCTAGTCAAAAAGAGAGAATTTCATAAGAAATCAACCTTGCTGACATCACCAATTTGGAGTTCTATCATTTGAACTTTGTGAAAATAAATTTCTGTGGCTTGTGCCATCCAGTCAATGCTAATTTTATTGGAGACACAGGAAATTTGAATATCTAGCAAACTCTAATACAGTCTTAAATCTCATCCATTTAAAAAAATTTTATTTATTTATTTTTTATTATACCACCATGAGACATACAATTACAAAGGTGTTCATAATTGGTTCTTGGTAATACAGTATTCCAGCACCCATCCGTCCACCAGTGCCCCATTTCCACCACCAATGTACCCCACCCTCCCACCCACCCCCAGGCTGCCTCAATAGCAGGTAGCCCTGTTTTCTCTTTTCTCTCTCTCTATCTCTCTCTCTGTCTCTGCATCTCTCTCCCTCTTATTTTACACATTGTGGCTAACCCTGCAGATATTTAGAGTTTATCACTTAAGTCTCTTTGTGTATATTCAATGGTGAGTTTTAATCTGCCATTACCATTTCACACACTTAGTAAAACACTGGTATCTATTAAATCTCATCCTTGAGATCCATATATCATTTCTTCTCTGCTTTATGAAATTGACTCCTACTCACATTCCCTTCTTGAACTATCCTCTTACTAGACCATTACTATTGCTCATCTGGACACTGTCCGATGCCAAGTCTCTCGTGGTTATTTCAATAATGACACAAAGTATTTTGTGAGTTGACAAGAAAAAAGAGAGTCCTTTCAGGTGGAGGCACAGAGGCAAACCCAGACAGGAGACAGGAAGTTACCGAGGAATGAGGAAGATTATGAGGACGTGGAGCTTCTTGAGGCTTCCCTGATAGAACATGGGCATAAGCTAAGGTGTGATCTCAAGTCATGAGCCATCTAGAACATGGAAATGGGAGGGAATAAAAGACATCACTTCCTCACCAGGTAGAGACAATAGAGGGACAATGCCAGAGTGTCGGCTCTGGAGATAAGCTATTTGATTTGGTCTGTGACCCTTACTGTTTCAGAAAAATAACTTGTTTGCAGGGGACAAAAGGATAGAGGTCTTTGAGGCCGGATCAGAGGGGTCTAGAAGACTAGCTCAGTTATTCTTTAAAAATGTGGAGTTTGTATCTTTGTTAAATTGATTTAGGATTACAGGAGTAATTTAGAACTCTGCCTAATACAATCTGAATGCTTAATGCTTACTATGGGCCGGTTTGTGTTTTAAGCATTGTACAAATTAATTCATTTTGGCTCTCTTCCTTTGGAGAAGCCTGCATCCTTTGCTGAATGCAAAAACTCCCTCTCCTTCTTCCTTCTCACATTTCTCTAAATAAGACTGTTTTACTTCACTAAAAAAAAAACTCGCTTTCTCTTTATATCTACTCAAAGTGGATGGAATTATTACTTTACAAGTGAAGAAAAAGGATAGAGAAGTGATTTGCTCAAGTTAAGAATCAGAACTTAGATTAAAACTCCGGAAGTTACAATATGGACATTCCTCCAAAGACTAGAAATTGAACTCCCATTTGACCCAGCCATACCACTCCTGGGAATCTTATCTGGGAAGCCAAAAATACGGAAACACCATCCCTACTTTTATGTTCATAGCAGCATTATTCACAATAGCCAGAATCTGGAAGCAACCAGAGTGCCCAAGAATCGATGACTGGATAAAGAAGCTTTGGTACATCTACACAATGGAATACTATGCAGCTGTTAGGAAAAATGAAGTTATAAAATTTGCCTAAAAATGGATGGACATGGAGAAGATTATGTTGAATGAAATTAGTCAGAAGGAGAGAGACAGGTACAGAATGACTGCATTTATTTGCATGACATAAATATAAATGTACATATTATGATACCAATATCCAAGGTCAAGTGAAACATGTATCAGGAGGTCTTGTCAAAGGTGGAAATCATCACAAACATGTGGGAGTCAGAGGCTAGGTAAGACAGAAAATGGAACAGTATGCTAACAATTGTCGAAAGTACTAATACCAACCTAGAACTTAGCATTCAATACAGGCAAAAAGATACACATGACAACCCTTTAATGTATGTTCTGTAATCCATAGTCTGAGGGAAGGAAAAGAGAAAGAGAGAGAGAGAGGGAAAGAAATAAAAGAACCTGCCATGGAGGTGGGCTGGGGGAGGGGAGGGAACCGGAGACGTTGGTGGTGGGAGATGGGCACTGGTGGAGGGACGGGTGCTGGAACACTGTATGACCAAAACCCAAATATGAACTTTTTTAATTGTATATCTTTGTAATTGTATATCGCACGGTGGTATAATAAAATACTTAAAAAATAAAGTGTTCTGTAAAAAATAAAAATAAACAAAGCTCCGAAGTTTTGGGGCCCAGCAGATTCCACAAAGGCTACATGTGCAATGCTGTGGGTTCATTCCCATGTACCCCCATATTCTCAGAGCTCCACTGAAAACAACACTGAACATAAATCAGGAATAACTGCTGAACTGGTGTAGACAAAAATTATTTTAAAATAAAAGGCTTGGCCTGGGTGGACCTTTGGAGAGTCCAGTGCAGGCAAAAAAAGCAAAAACCAAAGAAAACAAAACTCTAGAGGTTTTGATCTTAGAGTCTGTGCTCTAAATCCCTATTCTATGCACCATATGATAAATGATCCTTACTGTTATTCAATGTGTAACATTGGACAAGTTCTTCAGTTTCTCTGAGCCTCAATTTTTCTCATCTGTAAATTAGGACTAGTACCATAGATGTAAAATGATGCAAAAAGACCATCTAAATAGTATGAAATATTTACCAATACTGAAAAAATGTTTCCACTTTCTTTCACCCCCCTTCCTCACTCCCAACTTCCCTACTCTATCTCTCTTTTCTTTAGGTCTTTTAGACTTCTTTCTGTGCAGATAACATCTCTATCCCAAGGAATAAGACTGATCGTAAAAACAAACAACCTCATTTGGCTTCAGTATTTCTTTCAGTCACTTATACCTTAGGTTCATTGTCCTGAGTCTGTATTATCTGTTCTTCAACCTCTTGGACACTTTAATCTTAGGGGGTATCAACTATTATTCCATCCCACTGCCAAGCTGGAATGCCCCCAAGGCCTACTTTAGTGAAAAGACTCTTCTAGTTCTCAAGGGTGTGTCTTTCCATTTACTGCATCTCCATTTGGATGGGAGACTTCTGAAATGACTGGAATGCTCTTTAAAATCACTCTCAATTCTCACTTGTCTGCTCCATTTTTTAATACTGTGGACACACCCAAGTCTTTCAGAGTGATTTTAATGTTGGCAATTTACAAAGGACCCAAGAGTCATTCATTGATGTTTTTATGATTGTCCAGGCTTTCATAGAATGGTTTTGAGATTAAAATGTTCCAGTCATACCATTGTTAGGTTTGCTAGTCTTCTCTGAGATGAAAGTTGCAGATTTGGGATATGACTACATCACACATACAGATGTACTTAGAGGTGTGTTTCCTAGCAACTGAATCCAAACAATCATTAGTTGGATAACCAGAATGCTAGTTCTCTTATTACTGTTATAAACTCAGTGATGATTTGTATCGGGAGTCAACAAACTTTGTTCATAAAGGATCATATTGAAGTTATTTTGGACTTGTGTATCATGTCATCTGTGTCAACTAACTGCTCAAAGACTTCTTCAGTCATACGAGTAACCCTAGGCACTGTGGAAACAGATAGGGGTGTGTCCCAGTTTTATTTTATTTACAAAATTAGGTAGCAAGATGGACATAGTAAGAAGACCTCTAATTGTAATCCCAGTTAAAAACATCTTTATCACAAGAAATTTGGGACAGAATAAAAATAGGAAAACAACAGCAACTACAAAAGAAAGAGAGGATTGTAATGATCAAATTCAAGGATTTGGGAGCTCACCAGAATCAGGGTTACTTACTCCCAGAGCAAATAACTAAATTTCTTCACCAATTTCTCTGTATAATAGAGCTGTTTATCAGACAGTGGTAATGGGGCAATTAAATGAGATAAGGTAAGAATTGTTGATACATTGTTGAAAACTGTTGACACACTGTTAGTTGTCAGGATCTATGGCCTAGCCCTTCCACAGAAAACTGTGATCCCAAGGACAGTTACTTAACCATCCCATGCCTCTAGTTTATCTTTATCAACGGTATTGATCTTATAGGGATACTGTCTTAATCAGCTCTGACTGATGTAGCAAACATTCTACAAACAGGAAGACTTAACCAACAAAAATTTATTTCTTAGTACTGAAGTTCAATATCAGGAGGTGAATATGTTTAGTTCTATTGAGGACCTGTTTCCAGGTTGCAAACTTCTTGCTGTGACCCCCACATGGGAGAAAGTATCAAGCTCTCTTGGATCTCTTTTATAAGGGCAAGAATTCAATTCCGAGGGCTCCACGTTTGTTACCTAATCCCCCCCAATTCTAACTCCTAATACTCTCACATTGGAGACTAGGATTTTAACATCTAAATTTGGTTAAGGTTACAAATATTTAGTCTGTGCAATCTTATGAGAATTGAGTTTTTCCATGAGAAGAGATTCTTGTTTAATAAAAATGGTGTTGAATTTTCTCCCAAATGGAAAACAGTCCTAAGCAATGGCTCAGGAAGAAGTAATTTTTCCACTACCATTCATATGAGTACTGGTGAATTTTTCATTTTTTATAATATGGTGATATATAAATCCCATAAGGTCAGAGAAAGCAAGGGAACAAACAATAGTCTTTGAATAGTGAACTAAGTTTAAATTCTAAAACTATGGCTTATTTATTAGACCTTGAGCAAGTTGCTTCTTTTCCTGGAACTTCATTTTCATGATATTTAAATCAAGGATATTGATATTATTAGCATTTCAATAATCTTTGAAGGATGAAATAATTTTATAAATGTTAAACACAAATTTTAAATCTAGCAATATTACTGCTGGTGGCATCCTACCCAAAGCAGTATGAAGATTCAAATCAATCCCTAACAAAACCCCCATGGTATTCTTCAAGGATATAGAATAAACATGACTAAATTCTTTCCTCAATAACACAATTAATCCTGAAAAAATATATTGGAGGCATGTATTTGCTGACTTTAAACAATACTATAAAGCTGTAGTAACTAAAGTAGAGTGGCGCTAGCAAAGAAGCAGGTGGTTAGAACAACAGAACAGAATTAAGAGCTCAAAAATATAGACTGAAATTTGTGGATAGTTGGTTTATGGCTAAGGAGTCAAGAGTATAAAGTGAAGGAAGGAAAGCCTGTAAAGACTGTTTAGTCACATGAAATAAAGGAAAATAAAAAGAAATCAAACCACTACTTAACACCCTGCATAAAAGTTGATTCAAATGGATTAAAGACTTCAATATTAGACACAAATTCATAAAAATACATTGAAGAAAATATAGATAAAACTTCTCATGTTATAGATTTTAGAGTTTTCTTTTAAATATGACTTCTCTGATGAGAAAAGAAAAGCTAAAAACAATATTTTGTTTTGTTTTTGGGGAAGTGCTCAGGCCTTATTTCTGGCTCTGTGCTCAGTGATCACCCTGGTGGTGCTTGGGGACATTTGTAGTTCTGGGGAAATAATTTGGGTTGGGCATATGCAAAGCAAGCCCTGTATATGCTGTTCTATCTCTCTAGGCACAGAAATTAATTTACTGATCAAACTAAAAAGCACTGTGAAATAAAACATGGCTAAAATTAAAAGATGCAGTTCAAAATGGCATAAAATATTTGTGAGCCATTCATCTGACACGAACAAATTCAACAGCAACAGTAAGAAGCAACTCCATCAAAATATGGGGAGATGAGTGAATAGCAGACAGTCTCCAATGAAGACACACTGATGACCAAAGCCATAAGAAAAAAGAGTTTTCTAATATCAATTATTAATGAAATTCAAATAAAAATGAAAATAAAAAAATCTGGAAACAAGTACAGAACCATAGCACACAGCAAAGGTTGCTTGCCTTGCATGTGGCTGATTTAGATTTGATGCCCAAAACCACATGTGTTTGTGAGCACTGCCAGAGCCAAGTATAAGCACTGAGCACTGCTGGCTAAAACAAAACAAAACAAAAACATCCTTAAACTTCCAATGCTGGTGGGTATGCATGAAAAAGAAACTCTCTTTCACTGTTGGTGGGAATGCTGTCTAGTGCAACTTTGGAAAATAGCATGAAATGTCTCAAATATTATAAGTAGAATTATGATATCATCCACTATTCACATCTATCCTAAAATATATAATGCATTAATTTGAAAAGATATATGCATACCTGTATTCATTGTAGCACTATTTTTTAAATATTTTATTATACCACCATGAGATATAATTACAAAGATGTTCATGTCCGGGTTTCGACATGAACATAGATTAGACATACATTGTTTCAGCACCCATCCCTCCACCAGTGCTTATTTCCCACCACCAATGTCCCGATTCCCTTCCCTCTCCCTAGCCTGCTTCTATGGAGAGTTCTTTGTCTCTTCTCTCTCTCTTTCTCTCTCTCTCTCTCTCTCTCTCTCACACACACACACACACACTTTCTTCCTTCTCTTATACACTGTAGATTGCGATCAGCATTACATTTAGAGGTTATCATGTGTATCTTTTGCCTGTATTCAATACTCATCTCTAGGCTGGTATTATCAGTACAACAATTGTTAGCACACTGTTCCCTTCTCTGTCTTGCCCAACCTCTGACTCCCAGATTCTTGTGATAGATTCCACTTTGAAAAGACCTCCTGATTCATGTTTTATCTGACCTTGGATATTGGTATCATAATATGTATGTATATATATATATATATATATATATATATATATATATATGTCATGCAAATAAATTCAGTCATTCTATATCTGTCTCTTTCCTTCTGGCTAATTTCACTCAACATGGACCTCTCTATGTCCATCCATTTAGAGGAAAATTTCATATCTTCGTTTTTTCCTAACATCTGCATAGTATTCCATTGTGTAGATGTACAAAAAGTTCTTTATCCAGTCACCAATTCTTGGGCACTCTGGTTGTTTCCAGATTCTGGCTATTGTAAATAGTGCTCATTGTAGCACTATTTAAAGAAGACAAAATCTGGAATCAATGCAAGGTCCAACAAAATCTAAATGGATAAGAGAAATAAGAGAAATCAACCCAAGATCCGAATTTAATACTGCTCAACTATGAGAAAATGAAGTCTTGCAATTTTCTGCAATTTGAATGAAACTAAAGTGTGTCAAGATAAGCAGAGTAAGGAGGAAGAGCTCTGAATGATCTCACTCATATGTGCAGTATAAAACAAAAGCAAGGGAATAGACAATGGCAATGAAAACAAACCATGCAACTCTGCTACAGAAATGAGTTGGCCAAGTTTGGTCTCAGAGGTGGGAAGCAGGAGGAGGGAGGAGTGGGCAATAATGGGGACAGTCATAGAATATTACCATGTAAGTGGTGACTGTAGAATAGTAATACTGTAACCTAGAACACATATATTAATATTAGTTAAACTGCTATATCTCAAATTAAAATAATTTAGCAAACTGCCCTATAGTAGGTGTTTAATAAAAGTACTCTAAGACACAAGTGTGTCAAATACCTCGTATATTGTGTATCACTTATCAGTTGCTCAACATTATTTGCTTATGGTGTAACAATTTCTTTAGTGACTTAAGCTATTGCTTACTTGTCAACTCTTCAATAAAATATTTCTAGTTCCCACTAAAGGTAAAATTAACCTAGTTAAATAGATTCACCATTATCTACTTTGGTTTTGGCTTTGGAGATACACTGGGAGTGTGTAGACTTTACTCCTATCTCTGTGCTCAGGAATTACTACTCATAGAGGAGCTCAGAGATTATATGTGATGTCAAGGACTTGAATCAGTTTGCTGCATGCAAGGCAAGCGTCTTAGCCCCTGTACTGTCTCTCAGACCCTGAACTATTTTTTAAAAATATTTTAATGTGTTAAGTTTGTTTTCAAACATTAAAAATGACATTATAAATACATTTTATGTAAAACTTTCTCTATATTCAGGGATTTCCCATCTTTCCAAATTTTAAGATTTCTTTCCCAAAGTAGAATTGCTGATCACACTGAAATCTTTGCCCACTTTTAAATCCTTGGCCATGTATTTTAAATCTTTTAAATCTTTGCCCATATATCTTCCAATTGCTTTCCATGAACTTTACATTAACTCTCCCCAACAAATATATCAATAATATTACAAGGCCCTAATAATATGTACTTCTAACAGGTTTAATTTATAATACTAGTAATACTAACATACTTTACACATATGTTTTCCCCTCATGCAATTGAAAGTTCTTGGGCACCAGATTTGTTTAAAAAGTGTTGGAGAAGAAATAAACAAATAATTAAATGAATGAATGAAAGGAAGGAAATATAGAAGAAAGGATTTAGGAAAAAACAAAACTGAGGGAGAAAGAAGGATAAAAGAGAAACAGAAAGAGAACTTAAAGTAGAGAAAAATGAGAGTGGGGGAAGAGGGAAGTAAAGTTGAAAATGGAGTACAGAAAAAGGAAGAATTTTAAAGAGAAGAGAAAATAAAGGAGAGAAAGAAAGACCTATAGAAGTGGAGAATGAGAGAAAGTATGGAAAGGAAAGAGTTTCTAGTCTCAGCTGCCAGCACTAATGAAAGCCTCCTATAGAGTACTTTTCCTTGAAGAGGAAGGGCAACATGTCATATACCATAAGGTGCATATACATGAGCAAATAAATTGCCAACCAATACATTTTTAAAGGGAACCCATTATGCTTATTTATTGAAGCTTTCAAGTGTTACATCGGATCCTGCGCTGAAGTAAATTATTAAGCACCACTGTATCTACTCTGAAAATATCATGACTCCTTCTTTTGAACTTTGCTTCTATTTCTACTCGAGTCTTCCTTTTTGGGCACTTGGAGCAGTAATTCACTATATCTATCACTTTAGCTTCTCTTAAGAAAATACTTGAGGACACCCACTTCTAGTTTTTGTAGAAACTAGTTTAAAGAATGTCTGGGGGTAATATAAATGCTGAAAGTCAATTAATGTTTATCATATACTTTGCTGTGTCCCTTTCTCCTTTTCTCCAAATACTTTATTTTACTACCATGATATCTTCATTACTCCACTAAGCAGACTGTTTTTGTTTAAAAGTCAACCGTAAGAAATAGCTGACCTGTGGTTTGAATTCCACTGGAGTTGTCAGTCAAATGACGGCTTCCTTAAACTACAGAGATTTCACTTCCAAAGTGAAGGCAAAAAATAACTACAGGACTCAGTCAAATGCAAGCAAATGAAAAGACAGAAAAATTTTAAAAAGGCTCCACTTCTATTTTTATAAATGCTCTATAACACTGATTTCAGTGGATTCAGGTTTACTTTCCTATCCTATCATCCTGGCTCCCTGGTATAGAGCTCTGTGGGGAAGTCAGGTTTCAAAGTAATGCAACAGACTTCCAAGTCTGGACTGACCAGCTGGTGGTAGGATGTCTGAAGGCAAAAGACTCAACTCCACTGAAGCTCAGCTTCCTCCAAAGCAAAGGAGGTATATTATGGCATTTATCTCATTAGACTGTTGGGAGGATGAACTAAGATAAGGTTCAAGGGTCAAGTCATCACAGGGTTCTTCACTTTTTCCTATGTACTCATGTTTTTTCCCATATAGAAATCTATTCATCCTGTAAGGCACAAATGCCACCTTCCAAGTGAGTCATTCCCTGACCCACCTCTGACATCTTTTGTCATCAGTTACCTACATGCTCATGTGATTGCCATCCATTTTGCCCTGGGGCTCTTTGTCACAGTCCTAAACCCCAACACTTTTTATTTTTAACCCAGCATGATGGAAGCATCACTTCATTCAAATAA
Source organism: Cryptotis parvus (assembly GCA_021461705.1). Taxonomy (NCBI): domain Eukaryota; kingdom Metazoa; phylum Chordata; class Mammalia; order Eulipotyphla; family Soricidae; genus Cryptotis; species Cryptotis parvus. The sequence continues at coordinate 78,901 of JAJIBD010024412.1, forward strand.
ATCAATGTTCCACATTTAGCAGGGCACTGGTAGTTAAGAACAGGAATGGTGAATCAGGCAAAGGCTGATGGGGTGGAGGGAGGGTAACCATTTATCAAACGCGGGAGCTTCCATCTCATTTGCTCTGCTTAGGTGCTGTTAAGTTGATCATTTTGGTGGGTTTCACTTTGAGCATTGAGATCAAGCCATATGCATGCTCCCGTCTCTCCTTAACATCAGGCATCGTGTTTGCAATAATTTATTAAGAGTATTTTCAACCCTATTTTTATGGATGTCTAGAATGTCAAAGAAAAGTACTTACTACACAAGAAGGAAAGCTTGAAAGTACTGCAAAAGTATTATGAAGGCAGTCACAGACCTTATCATAAAATGAAAGCAATCCCAGACAAACTTTTTACCACTGAAGGAGAGTTACATTGTATTTTTATTCAAGCTTTCATCCAGTAAATACAAACTAATAGCTGACTTCTCGGCTTGTCTCTGATCTCAAAAAGTTTACACTCAAGTTGAGAATATAAAGTCTCTAAATACACAAAAATGATCCTGGCAGCAGTCCCTAGATTAATGCAAATGAGATGCCAGCTCCTGAGCTTGATAAATGGCATGACTCATCTCAGATTAGGCTGGGTTCTCATTAACTGGTCACAAATCCGTGTCCCTCATTCATCTTGGAGCTATTCAAGGGCAAGAACCATGAATTAATCATATTTTTATTCCAGTGTGTAGAACAGTGCTTGACATTCATTCATTCATGGATTCATTTACTCACACCCTTTTAATGAGCATCTACTATGTGCCAGCCATAGTAGGTATCAATTGGGACTGAACTCCTCCATGGTCTCTGTCTTCCCCAAAAAACAAACCCCCTAAATTTGTTGTAATTGATTCAACTAAACAATGTTTTTTTTTTTGAAAGCCCCTCCCATGTGTTAGGCAGTGGGACTAGAGCCAATCAGACAGGTATAACTCTTACCCTCAAAATGCTCTCTGTCTAGTCTGAATAAATTGGTGCTGAAAAACCAGGTTTTCCTTGGGGGAAAATCTGCATTTATTCTTTCAATCCTGCTGTGTTCCATCCTCTCCCTTGCCATCTGCTCCATTTTTACAACCTGCTCTGGGTGTGACTCCATCTCACTGCATTGCCCTCCTCGTCTTATTCCCAATGGTCTGGATACCTGATCCTGATCTAGCAACATGCACAAGCTACAGATCCTCACTCCCTCTTGGCTTGGTGAGCTGTCAGCTGACTTTTGGATAAAACAAGTCAGTTCAATTCGTCTCCAAGGCTTCCCTTCTGAAGAGACCATTTTACCTCCAAGGTGTGCCCCCAAGGCTGCCTACAGTGAATAGTAGTGAGAAAAAGAAAAGCAAAGTAAAGCAAAAAACAACTTGCTTTGTAGTTGCTAAAGGAAGGCATGAATGAAAAGGCAGCTTGACTTTTCTTTCAGGGAAAAGGTTTGCCAGGGGTCAGCCTTCATGTTATGATAAGTTTAAGTGCTGCAATTGTCTTCCTGGCAATAGAGCTAGTGTTGGGGGAGGGGCACTCAAACCATTTTAATTAGGCAATTATGACAATTAAATATTTGAGCCTGGGGTTCCTAATCCTTATTTGATTTCCACTTTAACTTCCTAATAATGCATGCCTCTATTCTCATTGTAATCACTGCCTTTGAATTTGTGTGGAATTCATTTGCTCCAGATAATTGCTTCTCCATAAGGCTCTCAACTGTCACGTTCACAATGATCTAACTCTAAGGGGAAGGGGGGACATAAATTTACTGTCAGGAAGAAAAAAAAAATTTAAAGCCCAGAGAACAACCAGCTTTCTCATTAGGTCCCATTAGAGACAATGAAATAAAGAGGTGACAAGAGGCAAAGATAACTCTGACAGCTCTGATCAGAAATTACATCCATTTCCTTTTTGTCAGGATCTGTGAACTCAAGATAGAACCAGTTTCCCAAGAGGAGCTATAGAAACAAATATTTACCGGCACCTACTTCATGGAACATTGGGCTGGACCCTTCAGACACACTCATTGGGCTGTCATCACAGCTGGTGAGAAAGCACTTCTTAATCTTATAGCGAGAACGCCACGAGCCCAGGTCCAAGAATGAATTCACCAATTAGTGACCCAATTTGAATCCAGTGTTACTGACGCACATCCTGTTTCCTCAATCACACTAAACCCCTCTACCAGGCTTGCCTGCAGAAGCTCTGATGGCCTGGGGCATAATGTTGAATTCCAGTTTTATTTCTGTTGCTTTGTTTATTAGGGATGAAAGAGACCCCCCCCCAAACTCAGTACCAAAACACTTGATATTAGATCCACAATAGTTTTCTCATTTAAACCATAATTGTGGCTATTATCATCTTTTAGCAGAACATCATATTGTTATTCCACTCCGTAAACTCAACAAATGCCAGAAAGTAACAATGTGATGTGACTGCTGAAATATAAGATAATCATCTAGATGAGTGTTTCTCCACTGGGGGAGGGGCAGGAATGTCCATCCTCCTCCATAGGCCCCCAGGCCACAGGTAAAATCATGTGTGTTAATGGGAACCATGATTTGGGACTAAGGGGGCAACTAGTAACACAGAATGACCACAGGAAGGAAACAAATTCAAATGGAGCCATGGACAGAAAAGGTTTATGATCTGCTGTTCTGGAGGTGTTCTGAGATCAGGCAACAAGTTGAGTGTTCCCAGTCGCTCACATTGCTCAGAACTGTGATAAACCTTGTGGAGTAGTTTGTGTCCACTGCCTGTCTTAGTTGGAAGGCAGGGAGGAACCCAGATTCTGCAGTAATTGGCGGGGCTCTTGGGTGCATAAGGTAAATATGTGGCCGCAGACAAGTCACTGGGCAGAGTCTGGGGAATGGGACAAAAGAGTGAAATAGGTATCTGGGCATGAACACTCTTGGGCTCAAAGAAATGTTTGATTAGAAGAGCAAAGCTATAATTCAATTCCCTGAGTTGACCACTGGCCAGGAGGCTTCAGATTCTAACAATTAGTGCCTCAAAAAGCTGCAGGAGGAGAGAGCAGGAGAATCGGGCACATTAACAAATTTCTATAATGCAGCATGATAAATAACTCTCATTGAAGCATATATATCAAAAGCCTCGGGAAGAACGAGAGGAGCAGTTGCTGGAATCACCAGCAATTAGTTGTTAGAAACAGGACATTAAAGTCAGAGCCTGATGAGTAGCCAGGCTGCCAAACACTGCACTGAGCACCTTCAAATCACCCCTCCTGTTTCATCTGGGAATAGGCCTACAGGGAAAGAAAGGACTAGAAGCCCAAAGCCCAGAGGATGGGGGGAAGAAAGCAGTTAGTCCTGGTAGGCAACCCTTCCTCCTCCAGACCCTTCGCAAATGCTGTTTCTACAAGTACTCTCACACCTACTTGGCTGTGTCCCTTCCTCTCACAAATACCAAGACAGGCGAGGTCTTTGATCTTTACAGCACATTCAGTGCCTATTGTGACTGCAACCCTGAAAATATTTACAAAGCCACCACACTGATGGCTCCATGTCAGGTCTCACTCAGATCAAATACTAAAGGTTGGCTTTGTAAATCACCATGCGTAGCATCAAGAATGGACAAGAAACACTGCGCGACATCAAAGATATTTCCTGGGCCTGTAAATCAGGTGTGTTTTCTAGAGTACAGGATGTGGTGGTAGCAATGAGGACACAAACACAAACAGAGGTGTGTGTGCACATATTTCATTGGCACACGACCATGCACTGGGCCCACATACAAACCGTGGCCCTCCCATGCCTGTTATTTTAGAGAGGCACACACACATGAAGGCACGCACTTAACACAATCACAGCAACCCCAATTGTTACTGCAGCATTTGGCTTGGACTGGCAGATGGAAGGTCCATTCTAAACCCAGTGGTCATCTTCACTCAAATGCCATTTTCAGAGCAACTTTAAAAGCACAGCAGAGTCATTACAATGCTATTACCTGGCATTTGTGCAGAGATGGGTGTGATTAGCCCAGCCACAGAGGCACTGGAGCCTGCCTGCCTGCCTCTTGCAGCCCACCCAGCATGTCCTCGGAGGACGTGGGCAGCGCTGTGTCTCCAGACCTGAGATGGATGGCTCCCTGGCCACTCTCCCGCTCTGACATTTCCTCTCCCCCCATGAACCTGAGTGTGATGGGCCAGAGCTTTAAACTTAATCTCAGGACCCATTTTATTTGTCCTCAGTCCTAGCACCTTGCTTTGTGACCTTGATGGGCACTTCCTGTCTCAGCATATCCTAAATTAGATTCTCAACTCTCTATTCTTTAAAAACTTTTCTGAACTTTTGATTCTTAATCAACTTATGGAGGAAATTTTATACGAGAATGCATGTGTTTTAGGGGAACAGTTTCAGCCCTGTTCAAAGCGTTTGCTGTCACATCACACGCACCAACCCCTAGTACCCACGTTCCTCCCCGTGCCCCTTCCCAGCGTCTCTCTGTGCTCCTCTTATAATAATCTCAAGTTTTTCGTTCAGAGCTCAAAGCTTTGTTTGTCTTCAGTCTTGTGTCTTCTGTTGCTTCATTCTCTCTCTCTTGCTGAGTGAAATCATTTGGTATATGTCTTCCCCTTCTTTATTTTGCTTTGCAAGATTTGGGTGCTGCAGAGTTTATGAATCCAAATGTTCCTGGGGAGCACCCAGAAATGTGTACCTTCATGAATTTCCAACAAGATTCTGCTAGAGATCGGTGAGGCAGGCTGGGAACCAAGAATCCAGTGCTGCTGTCGTCTCTCCTGAGCTGCTCCTCTGAGGTTCTGTACGCAGCCCCCTCCATGCCAAGAACTTTCCACAAACACAGGAACACCAACATAGTTTTTTAAAGATAGCTTATTACCTATATATTGTTGGATAATCGTATATTCACCTACAGTGCAAAACGTCAGTATATATGTATTGTCTCTCCTTGTTTCAGGAGTGACTTACCTAACCAGTTGGCCTTTAGAGCTATTCTGAAATTGCAACCAAGATGTGGGTCATCACCTAAAAGTTTAAATAGAAGAACAGGGAAATTGCTGGACCGGATAGAGCACTTGTCTTGCATACTGGAGACCCCAAGTTCAATCCATTCCACCACATGACCCCTAAGGCACCACCAAGTATAGCACCGTGGCCCCATGAGCACTGCAGGACCTATGCAGTATGACATTTTCTAGCTCAAGCACCAAACCTGTCTGTTCCTTAATGGAAGGTCCTACACTTTTTTTAATAGACAAAAACATTAAAAAACATTTGACTGTCATTGGAAGATTCGCTTTCAAGATGACTCACACATGATTGGCTATGGTAGAAATGCTTACTTCTGTCTTAATGGTCATTCCACAGGGCTACTTGAATGTTCTGTAAGATGGCAGTTGACTTCCCCAGAGCTAATCATCCAGGAAACCAAAGTAGGAAAAATGTCTTTCTTCTGAGGTAACCCTGAGGTCATCCATAGGCCCCTGCAGCAACCTGTGGGTCACACAGAGTGTCACTGCATTAGCAGGAGAGGCACCTACAAAAGAGTGTGAATGCTGTAAGGATCCCTGTGGGCTTCCTGGGAAAGTTGTTTTGTGAAGGCCAGGCCTTAGGCAGGGGAGAGGTAGACATAGGGCACCAATGGCACTAAAAAGCCAAGCTGAGCTTCTTGTGCTACACTCAGAGGAAGCTTTTAGAAATGCCACATGTCTCACACAGGTCTGCTTATGTGGCCCCCTGCGAGACCCTCGCCTGAGGATATCAGTGTTTGGTGGCAAGGAAACTCCCCAAACAATGCTCCCGAGGTTCAGGAACTGCACTGGTGATTCTTGGTCAACCAGGCTGGTGATCCAGAGCAAGGGTCTGAAGGTCAATGCTCTTCAAGACTGGCAATGCTAATGCTAGCCCGACAGTGCTGAGGGGCCTCAGGGTTGCACTCAAAGACACTCAGGGAGCTATATGGTGACGGGAGTCTAACCCAGGTCAGCCACATGCTAGGTGCAAGCCCTAACCCTGTACTAGCTCCCATCTATATTGCCAGCTTTTGGATTATATATAGGTGGAAGAGGGTAGAGCCACCCATCTGCATACATGGCACATTGGTTTAAAAGCTATTCTGAGAGATTCATCCTTTCCCTCCCCTAACTTCTGGCTATCTACACTGATCCCGAGACTGCTTACAGACTCAAAATATCACCTCAGTTCCTTTTTCTTCCCTGACTCCCCCCCCTAATTATTTTTCTCTCTCTTCTGATCTTAAATGATATTTTCTCCCTGGAGCTCTAATGCACAATGTTTTGTGCATAGTCATACCAGTTATGTTAACTTTAACAGTCGGATATCTTTATCTCCTTTAACTTAAGGGACTTCTTTAGGTGGAGTGAAATGAAGTGACTACCACTTAGCCAGAGGTGGAAGCATAGACCACTCGGCTGCACCCTGGGAAGAGGGAAAGGGTCTGAAAGTTTTCAACTGGCTCCACACTGACAGACCACTCGTTTGGCATCTGGCTGTGATGTCTCCCCAGCACGGAGGTCCACTCAGAACTCCGTCCAGGGCCAGAGGTCAGCAGTGAGCAGAGGGTTTAAAGTTCCCTCAATGCTACTGGCCTTCCACCCCCACCCCACCCCCGCCCGCACCATTCCAGCTGTCCCCCAGCCCTGGTGGCTGGTGAGGCGTGGCTGCCCAAACTTTGAGGACCCAGGGTAGAGGTCATGCCCGCTTGTAACCAGAGAGCCCTCCTCAGCCGGGGCCACGTGTGTCAATGTGCTAATGTTTCATGATTGCGACTGAGTCTCTCACTTTGACACATGCTCCCAGAGCAATCATTGCAAAGCGATACCTGCCGGCTGCCCTCCGATTATTTTACAGCCCTCCCCGGCTCCAGCTGCACCAGCCTCTGCTCTCTGGTTTCCTTCCCTCCCTGGTCCTGGCAAGTAGAGGGAAGCTAGGAAAAAAGTAGTTATATCTCATTTTTACTACCCCTAAATTTGCCAGCCTGCACCTCCCTTCCCCTCATTGCAGCAGTCTGATCTGACAGGGAGAGATGTTGTCATTTTGTCTCACATCCCTGGCACCGGGCATTGTACCAGGTGTTTGTTGTCTATGGCATACCAGATCCACACAATAGCCCTAGAAAGGGGCGGGGGTTGGAGGAGGGAGTTGTGTTCCTGATGGCCGGTGCATGCTGGTGCTCTGATAAGATACAAGACTCAGAGGGCAGAGTAGAAAGAGAACCTGAGGATCTCTCTCTTGCCATATGAGCTCATTTTTCACTGCTGGTTGGGGTTTTCTTCTGTCCATGTCAGATGGCTTACAGTCATGCACAGGCAGGCTGCAAAGCGGTAGCTGCCACCCGAGGGCCAGGGTCTTTCCAATGCCTAACTGTTTATCATCACGCCAGTACCTAGAACTCTCAGCCCTTACAGAGAAAAGTGAGGACAGCACAGGGAAGCAATGGTTCTGTAGATTACATGTATGAAACATATTTTAGTTCAGTTGAACATGCCCTAAAAAAAAGCAGTGAGCACCTCTGCCGGCTTTGAATGGCTTAAGGTGAGGCAAGATACATTTATAAAGAAGGGCAGGAAAGAGAGTACAACAGGTAGGGAGCTAGCCTTGCATGTAGCCAACCTTGTTGGAGATCCAAGCATCCCTTGTGGTCCCCTGAGCTCTGCCAGGAGTGATCCATAAGTTTATTTCTGGTCTCAGGAATAAGCTCTGAGAACCACTGGGTATGGCCAAAAAAGTTAAAAATGAGTGAACATAAAAAAAAAAGGAGTATCAACTAAAAGAAAAACAAAACTTTAAGACCAACGTATAAGGGAGATGTCTCCCAAAAAAGTCATAAATATAGCAAACACATTATTAAAGTAAGGAAAATGCAGGGTATGGGATCAGAACCACATGACCTGATTCCTTCTACCTCTTGCCTGATCTTAATATAACTTGATTTGTGCTTGCACTTTTCTAAAATGAGTGCAACAGCAGGATTACTAAGAGACCCTGGTGCATAAGGCATGTCAAACCCCACCAGGTAGCTCTCTTCTTAGGAGTGTGCTAAGAGTGAGCACCAACTGATTTGGGTATCCAAGAACCAGGGTGGGGTGAATCTGCAATGTCAAGTTTGTGTTTGTTATAACATGAATCCTAGGTGCAGGTGCTGCAGAGGAGGTTGATGGGACTGAGTCTGAGCTGATCTGGTTATCATACAGCCGGCAGAGACAGACCAGAAAGGCTGGCTTCCCAAAAACTAACACGTGTGCTGTGGGCCTCATCTTGAGAGAGAGAAGGAGAAAGCCTGGATGATAATCTCCAGGGAAAGGGTTCAAACCAAAAGATGGGGTGGAAGGGCCAAAGCAATAGTACAGCAGGTAGCCTGGCATTTGCCTTGCACACAGTTAACCTGGGTTGGCTATCCTATGTGGGCTCCTGATCACAGCCAGAAGTAATTCCTAAATACAGGGCCAGGAGCAAACCCTGAGAATCTCTGGGTGTGACCCAAAAAACAAAAAAAAAAAAATGAGATGGGGTGGAGATGGCAGTGGCCAGGCTGCAATTCAAAATCAAAGTCTTACCTTCTGATAAGTCATGGAGGCAGGTAGACCAGAAGCCCGGCCAAACTGTGGAACTGAAGGTTCTGTGGGCAGAACCTTTTATCAGTCTAGGATAAAAGGAAGCAGGAAAAGCAACCAGGGGCTTGGAGGCAAGAGTCCTGATGTTAGGCTGCCTGGATTCAAACCTTAGGCCACCTTCTCTGAGTACAAGCTTCTTATGACACACAGTGAAAATTGTATCTAATTAGAAGGATCACTGTTCGGATTAAATATGACAACATACATGAAATAAGGGCCACCTCTGCTTTATTGCCTGAATCTAATGCAGCTTCTGGCCCACTGGAGGAGCTTCATAATTTTTAATAAGTGTCTATGCTAATTGTCCACCATACACTGCTTCAGATCTTAGCCATGTTTAATCAGGAACACTAATTATGCTGCAGTTTGAAGAGAATGGGAAATTGTCAGAATAAGTCAGTCTGCTGAGGAAAAATATGTCAAAATGTCCCAATCATAGCTTCTCTGGGATGATTATTGCATGGGCTAGAATCCAACTTTTCTAGTCTCACCAGTTCCTAGAGGGATGGAGCTCAGCTGGAGCTCAGAGAAGTTAGTGGATTGCAGGGATCCATGAATGACAGCGCAAAAGCTAGACCTTGGATTGTTCATTCTCAGAACACTTTCTCCAATGCCAAATGGCCTTTCTTCCAGGTGTCTTCTACTCCTGAGAGTTCAGTTAGGGGCTGGATCCCTTCCTTCAATAGCCAGCTGGAATACTTCCTCTGGGATCCTTCCAGTAGGGAGCCTTGTTTTCTTACTTTAGGTAGATTAGTCCTAGTTACAGTACCCAGAGAGCTTAAAAAGGTAAGAATGTGCTTCACAAATAGAAAATATCAATCCACAACCATCAGGAAGGTACTGCTGCTTACTTCCAACAATGGAAAATAGGAAAAAGAGGTCCAGGACTGTCTTTCCAGGGAAGAGGTAGTTAAATGCCTGATACAGTCCTAAACCTCTCTGAGATATAATGGGGTGAGGGGAGGAGGCGGGAGAAGCGACAATCAATAAAGCAAGAACATGCAGTAACAGGTTTATACATTTTAGTATTCATTAAATTTCCTCAGCATTACTTCTCACAACCATTTGGTCTAGGGTGCTATCAAGAATCTGCTTTGTTTACTTATTTATTCATTTTCAATGTGCCTTAAGCTGGAAACCGTTCTGGCCACTGACCCAGACATCAAGTCAGGATGAACAAAAGACAGTCTGTTTTGGCCTTGACTGACAGAAGAGCAACACCACTAATGGGGTGTCCCCTGACCCATTACTAGGGATAGAGAATCCATGCACTTATCAAGCACCCCTGTTCATCCAGAATCCTGCTTTCTGCGACTACACTTAAGGCAACACAGGAATTTGACTGGCTCTGACTTTGCTCCTCATTATCTGTATGACCTTATCAAATTATTTAATGCCTGTGAGCCAAAAATTTCTCTTCTGTAAAATTGGCATAGCAGCAGGACATTTCTAGGAGGGTTCTTGTAAAGATAGAAAAAGAAACTTGAAAGACTCAGCTCAGGGACTTGCATCTTAGGGGCCCTCGACAATGCTGTTTGTTTAATGTAACAGACATGAAAACTCATTCTCAAAACAATTCTCCAGGAAATATCTTCAGTAAAAATAGTCTAAATGAGAGAAGAAATAAACTTCTTGGAAGGCTTTGTGATTTTCTTGGAGGAAGAGAAAAAAGGAGAGAAACTAAGACTGCTTGAGCCCCTTCATAATCACGGAGTTGATTGGGACCTTAGATGCCACTCTGGGAGAATTTTTGAGTAGAAACCAAAAGAGTAAAGTGTTATGAGAAAGGCACTGGAACAGTCTGAGGGTATAAATAAATTATGGAAGACTGAAAAAAATATTTTAAAATCTGCGTGAGTTATGAAATGGATCCCATTTAATTTTTAAAAGAAATTACTGAAAGCTGAAATTTATTTATAATCACTTTTGGCTTTGGATTGTGCTTCTTTTTATGTGACTCTAGGTGTAGATGAGACCTTATGGGCCACCCATTTGCATTAAGGTTATATTGTGCATTGCTGAAGCATTTGCCATGTTTTCCTCTCATGGTTATGGATCTATAGAGAGCTTTACTTTGCGATTTATTCCATAAAGTACATCCTACATGTGATTTTAGTTACAAGGCCAAGAAGCGATGATAAAAGTACTTCTGAAAACCTATCCATCTGCTCCATAGAGACCCTGGTAGGGATGGCTGGGTTTAATTCAAATACTTTCTCCTTCAAATATTTGAAGGATTTTTGCAAAGTATCTACTGTGTAAAATTCTTTTGCCAATTCCCTAGATGAATCCAGAGAGAGAGATAATATGAATTTAGCTATAAGAGTAAAAGAATGAACACAAGACACACTCAGTGTAGAAGTTAATCTACTTCCTTGGGTCGGGTGTTAGATTGTTAAAGTGTCTCTTCATTCTCTGCCATTCACTAGCCATATGACCTTTTAAAAGTTCCTTAATCTCTGTACCTGTTATCTTCTCTGTAAAATGAAAACAATATTAATTTCTGTCTTGTACTGTTGTTTTAATGACTCAAAAAAGCAAATATACTTATGATATTTATAACACTATCTGGAACACAATAAACATGGTATTGTTAACTATTAATTTGATTTGAGGAAAGAAAATCAAGTTTAAGTTGTCTATGGAGGTTACAGTTTGTGAGTGTCCTACTAATCTTTAAGAAGTGTAGAGGGTTAGATCAGAGTTTGGCAAACTACTGTTCACATATGAAGGATGTAATTAAAATATTTTTTATACATTACCACTAGGGCTCTGGAAAGACATCTGCCTAACCACTCTTATATGTGCTGCTGAGCTAGACTAATAGCAAGTAGGGCTAATTTGGCCTTGTATTTACCCCATTTTATTTCTTTAAATCATGTAATATAGTCATACCCTAATCAACTGGCAGCCAGGAAAATCCATTTAGGAACTCTTAGACTTTGTTTCTACTGTAATTCACTCCACATACTTTTCGGGTTCAATACAACTTTGCCTTATTTATCTTTGCATTCTGTCTCCATTCATATTTTCTCCTCTTAGAATTTAGGCTCCACCGTTTGAGTCCCTTAAATATATCAACTTTAAATTACTATGAATCACTGAATGTTTCATTCTTGGTTAACATATCATCTTAGCCAAGAGCTCCAAGATTTAACTATATAGAAACCTCTATAGATATCAAAAGTTCACTACACAGAACCCTATATAGATATCAAAAGTTCACTACACACAGAGCCCTATATAGATATCAAAAGTTCACTACTAATGCCCTCACCCTCATTCCAAGTAAAGGAGAAAATAAGAAACCTTTAGAAAGTGACTTTCTCTCTGATTCTGAGGTGCATTTTTGCAATCTTACATTGTACCAGTGTTAAAGTGGTTTCAAGAACTGGTAGACTTCATCCTTAGACATTATCACCAGTGGCTAGCAATGAGGCTTTTCTACATGCCTCCCATTCCAAAGAACACACCAGACAACACAATACAATGGTTCACAAGCTGTGGTATCTACCTCCCAGGAGCTCAGGCCCAGAGAATTTGTGATCTTGGCACTCTGTGCCAAGTGGTCTTGGGCAAGCCACAGAAGCTCTTGGCATCTAACATTCCCCAGGTGGTCAGTTCCGTGACTCAGTAGCTCTTGCCAAAGGAATTGCCAAAGCTAGTGCTTCCATAAATGCCTCTTTGAGGTGAACACCTGGCATTACAGAACGATGAAGGGCATCTCAGCTCATCTCAGTTCATTCCAGGATTGGGTGAGATCCAAGGTCTCATTAACTCTTTTCTAGGTGTATTTTTAAAATCCTGGAAACATGCTCTAATCTGATGGGTTGACATCTAACCACGAATGCCAAAAGGGATGGTCCTTCACATCCCAGCTGCCCCATCCTCCCTCAGCTCTGGTTTTGCAAACAGCACTATGAGGGCTCAGAAGCAGTTCCTGAGCATTTGGGAAGTGGTAGAAAAGTTAACAAACAATTGTGGCTCACTTGGCCCCCTCTCAAATCCCAGAACTCAGAAGGTAAAGCAAGAAATGGGGTGGGCTGTTTTCTCTCTCTTATAGAAAGCAAATACCGTGACAAGAGCTTGCTCTTCATGTCAGTTACAACTTGTTTGACATTTGAGTTAGTGGGGCTGAAAAGGGGAAAACCCACCCCGGAGAAAGGAATGCTGTTTCTGTGGCTAATTGACTGCCTGACACCTCCTTCCCTGGTTCCCTACTCCCAGAGCCTGCCAGGCAGCCTTGCTGGGTTATTTGCCACGGATGATAGCCTCAGCAATTTATTGCACCAAGCCAGAGAATGCCAGGCTGCCTCTTCTGCAAATACGTGCACTGTGGTTTATGGAGCCATTCTCCAGCTCTCAGTGGGCTCATTAGTTCCTGAGCAAAAGATTGTCTAATTGCAGAAGTGGAAATCATCTCATGGAGGCTTTTCAGTAACTGGTACCTAAGCGGACACAGAGCATCTTCATGGCCAGGCAGATCTTGGGGGTTTCCCTTCCTTCTTCCTGAGGTTCATGTTGTCGAGGACTTGATGGCTCAGTAACAAGCTACTGCGAGCATGTCTTCTGCTCTGGATCCCTCAGTCTACTCCTCTGCTTGGCATGATGCTCTCATGACGACCAAGACTAGCAGAAAGGTGGAAAATGCACTTGCTTTGCACATGGCTTCCTTAGGATCAATCCCTGACACTGTATGCCGTGCCTTCAGCTTGGCCAGAAGTGATCCATGAGCCTAAATTGATGCAAGCTCTGAGCACAGCTAGGTGTGGCCCAAAGAACAAAAGACAAAACCAAAAACAATTCACCTATGCTTGAATTACCTAAGAGAGGATCTTATTCAAATGTAAATTCAGATCAGCAGGTCTGAGTGAAAGTTTGCATTTTTAATACCTCCTTGCATTGCTGTTGATACTGAAACTCAGCCACTCTGAGTAGCAGAAGTCTAGAGCTGGGTCCAGATCTGCCGGATCTCTAGAAACTCCCCTAGGGGATTCAGGACCCAAGATTATGAGTTAGTCTGGATGGACCCAGAGAAGAGTTTGTGTTTTAAATCTACTGTGTATCAGGAGCACACTCATACTCTAGGGTTGAATGTGCACGAATCACTTATTTCTGAGAAATTGTGTAAGAAAAAACTCCGGCAGAGCAAAACCGCAGGACTGAAGTTTCATGGTACACCATAGTGAATTGCTTGCATTTTTTTTTTTTGAGCCAGTGATTGTGTTACTTTTCCAAAATTCAGTGAATATTCTGGAACAGTTTCAATAATCACTGTGTTATCTGCTAACTTGTTTCTCCCCATCCCACCCCACACCTACCCCCTGCCCAAATTCTTGTGTTGAAATGATAATCTCCAGTATCTCAGAATGTGACATTATTTGGAGATAATGTTCTTTAAAGGGGGTAGCTATGGTTATATGAAGCCAAATGGGTGAATCCTAATCCAGTGTGATGATGTCCTTGCAGAAGAAGAGTAAGGACACAAATTGCCCAAAGGGAAGATGATGTGAGCACTCAATGAGAAGACTGACAGTTGTAAGCTAAGAACATTGAACTGAAGGCACCAAAACAACCCTAAGGCACCATAATCTTGAGTTGTCCTCCAGAAGTGGTGGAAAAACATTTTTGGTGTTTAAGTTCCCCAGTTGGTGGCATCTGTTTTGGTAGCTTCAGCAGGCTAATACACTGAACCTGATCAGTGTTATTCTAGCGGAGACACTGTGAACCTGAGATACTGGGAAAATGAAACCTCCTTAGCTACCCACTTGCCACAAGGTCTTGGACTGGATGCTTCAGCTTTTGGTTCTCAGATTCTACACTTGTCAAGAAAGGAATTCACCCACACGATGGTTACAATTCCTTTATACCCCAACGGAGGAGACTCTACACAAAAGGAGATAGGAAAGGCCACCACAACTAAATGTGTTTCACTCTCACTCACTACAACAATAACAAAGGGAGGGAAAGGGAATAGATTTTTAAAACTAGATCACTACTTAAAAATGTGAAGTCTCATTAAAGTAGTTATGGTGTTTATCAGAGATGGCACTCTTTTAGTGGTGGCACTACAGCACATTTTGCTTTACTGATGGGAGGTTGTGGGAGGAACATACCTGGCCTCAGTGATTGCACACCTGTTTTTATTTTCATTTTTGGGGACTGTTTTTATTTTTCTTTTTTTGAAACAGTGTCACAATTCAAATAAGATCTTGAAGAGTCTGCCTTCATCCTGACCTGAACAACAGCCAGATGATCAGCAGAGCCTGCAAGAAGCCAGACGACCCCCCCACTCCATGAGGGCTGCCATTTTCCACATCCGGACTCCCTTTTCATCAGAACTCCACCCAGCAGAAGTGCTGATCACAGCCTGGCTCACACAGCCGCCACATGGTTCATCAATAAATGCTGGAGATCAGAGGTGATTATAAGAATATGCCACCCGCACTGCAGA
Source organism: Cryptotis parvus (assembly GCA_021461705.1). Lineage (NCBI taxonomy): Eukaryota > Metazoa > Chordata > Mammalia > Eulipotyphla > Soricidae > Cryptotis > Cryptotis parvus. The sequence continues at coordinate 93,979 of JAJIBD010024412.1, forward strand.
GCCTGGCAAGCTACCCATGTCGTATTTGATATGCCAAATACCAGTAACAATTATGGACCTCATTCCCATGACCTGATGGAATGGTTTGAGGCTCTTTGTGTTCCTGTTGCAAGCAGATACCCTTGGGTTCTACTAGCATGAGACAGGACATATGGAGATGTTACTGGTGTCCGCTTGAGCAAATCGATGATGAGCGGGAAGACAGTGATACAGTGATTTTTGGGACTCTGTGGTTTTCAATACTGATAATAAAGGGCTTCTCATGCATATAATCCTAACACCACACAGCTATGCTTCCCTCAACGCCAGGGCCCTTCACTTTCACTATCCCCCAACTCAATTATGTGACTCTGGTCTCCCATTGTGTTGCCATTGGTCCTTTGTTGCTCTCTTTCTGTGTATCTTAAGCCCCATAGATGAACAAGAGCATTCTGGTTCTTTCTGACTGATTGCACTCAGGATCCATTGCACTCAGGATCTTCCAGTTCCATCCACATTGGTGCAAAATGCATGATTTTCTTCTTTCTTTTGGCAGCATAATATTCCATTGTGTGTATACACACACACTCACACACACATACATACACAAACCACAACTCCTTGATTTATTCACATATAATTGAGCATTTGGATGGTTTCCATATCTTGGCTATTGTACCAAACCTGGCAATGACAATAGGTGTGCATATATCCCTTCAAATTAATGTTTTTGTTGCATACTTGTTTTTATTTAAAGTGCCTATGAAGTCCATCCATTTTATTTTCTACTTGCCCACACTTGTTTGTGTTGTGCTATGGACTACGGAACACTTTGTAAAGAGCAGGGAATCCCCAAGAGCAGAATAACTTGGCATGTGTGCGAGCAATATTGAACTTGTGATCTCCTGCTTGCAAGGTAGGTGCACTGGCACTGCACTATCTCCAGGCATAGGAACACATATTTAAAGATAATTGTTGTGCATAAATGCAATATATAAATTAATTAACTGAAATGGATCATCTCCAGTTATAGTAGCTAATGTTGTTGTTTTAGTGGTCATTTACTATTCAGGTAGACCATGCACCAACTCTCCATGAGCCATCAGGATTCCTTGGTTATAGCTCAGGAACCATTTATTGCCTTATCCTTTCATTTTCCAAGCCTGGACACTAGAGCCCTATACCGTTGAATAACTCACCTCAGAGTCACCCAATGAGTCAGTACAAAGTTGAGTTCTATTCCTGACTGTCTGGCTCATTAATCTTTCTTCTGCATTTTGAAGAGCATTAAGAATAATTTGGTACTGCTGATAGCAAACAAACTATATATTCTACATTTTCTTATAAACATGCTCAATATTTATTTGCGAGACCACATTTTACCAGTGGAATCTATTCGTCTAGTATAGACAGAGCGAGACTGTAAACACCAAAATAGCATAAGAGCAGTACAACTTACAGTACAGTCTCTCTTTCTAGGCACCAGAGAGATAGTAAAGGGGTTAAAGCTTTTGCCTTGCAAGTCTTAAAACTGGTATCATATACAGTCCCCTGAACACTTTTTTTGGCAGCATAATATTCCATTATGTGTAACACACACACACTCAGGACTTACTCCTGAACACTACCAGGAGTAAGTCCTGAGCACAAAGTCAGGAGTAAGTCATGAGTACTTCTAGGTGGAGTTCAACCTCAACCACCCCCAAAATAATAAACATAGAAACAAAAACCACTCCCTTTCATTATTGAAATTTAGTCAACTCCTGTAATTTTTTTATCAACTTTTTTCATCAACATGTGATTATGTGAGATAGACAAATTTGGGGAGAGATATAGAGCAAATTTTTTAAAATATTCAAATAGATTAGAAGTAATAAAACCATAGTAAAGTGACTTTGAGGAAAGAAAATGTTATATAATATGGATTGTATGTTTCTTGGCTTTGTCTTCCATTTTCATACCTTGTTTCCTTTAAAAAAAAACTAATTTCCCCCCAAGCTGTCTCTGATTGACTTTCACTTGATATGGTTACTTGATAGCACCGATCAGTTAATTCTTCCATATGGTTAAAATTAAACCACCAATCCATGCTCATTTCCCCCCCTATGCTTACTAATTTCTTGTGAAGATTATCCTTCTAGCTAAATTAGCCTCATTTCTTTAACATCACATCCATATTTCCTCTGGAAACTAGGAGTATTTTTAGGGAACAGGAGACTTGTGGGAGAATTTCTCCTGTCTGGAAGTGCTATTCATGTCCATGCCTTTCCTAGATGAGGTGAGAGCTTGGCCAGGAGTAGGGCCTTTAGACTCAGCGACCTATGAAATTTCCTGTAACCTAGGGATAGGTTATATGAGACCTTTGCTGGGATGGGGTTCCTACACTCAGATATTTTCCACTTCTTTCCTCCATTCTGAGGGTTAAGGCAAGACAAATAGTCTTCTGTGTCATCCTGACCCTGAAGGCCAATGCTGTGAAGTTATTTCCTTTCAATGGTCACGGTTTTTGATTTTTAATGCTGTACCACAGTTGCCCCCAAAGAATTTGATCTGACTGCAGTCCTGGCTTTCATGTTTAGAAGAAGACTATGTCATAAACAAAAGGGACCAAGTAATTGAAATAGGTGGAGTAATTTTTCCACATTCTTTTGGCATTTCACCCAACACCATGCCTAAGGACTAATTCTTACCAACTGATCTCATAGGCATCTGGTGGAAACCCCATCACATATGAGACTTTCAGGTGTAGCTGAGATCTAGACATGAGACTGGTAGGTATTTGACTTCATACAGTCACAGCAAATTAGTGTTTCTGCACCCCTGGAAAAACTATGGGCCTTGGTAAATTAAAATGTGGTGCTCTAATTTCAATGTCCTGCTCTCAGGGTTGGTTCTCGTGCAAGCAAAACACCCATAGGCATCCAATAAGGACAAGGGCATTATTTTTTGCTTCTTTTTATGACTTTTGTTATTTCTTTCTGCCCAAGTTGGCCACACACAAGTCCTCTCTCACACAGTGTACTCAAAGATAGGACTCCTGCCCCCAAGGCTCAGTAAACTCATATTTTCCTCCCTACTCCTCTATTTTTTGTTCTAGGGTACCACGAGTTCTGATGCTTTGACGGCCCTGAAACACTTTACTGTGTTTTTGTTTTGTAGGAAAGACTTGGTTGGGTTTTATGGCTGTGGGTTATAAAAGGTTTTTCTTCCCCTCCACTGCTTCTCCCGGGAAATTTGATGGGTGTGACTGATACCAGTGAGCCCTGCTGGGAAAGTGGAGGCCATGGTCAGCTTTCTGCCTGAGCCATGATTCTTTCCTTTTGGCTACGGCCTGGTCCTAATTTTGTCCCCCTCTGGCTGGCTTTGTTTATTGGCATTAATGTTTCATATTAAAATTTAATATTTAACTTTTGCTTTCAATATTTAATGTTCTGCATCTTACATTTGGATGTCTCCCTTCTGGGAGCGGTCAAGCTGCATTGCGTGATGCAAGAGCTAATCCCTTTAACTTCCAGTAAAATGACCCCCCTTCCTTCTTTCATTGTTCACCATCACCACTAACTCCCCACCCCACCATCTGCTTCCTTCTTTCATTGTTCACCATCACCCTGCATTCACATCCATCATGGTAACTATCTGGAGAACATTTCTATTTTTTCTCATACATTCAACATGAATTTATTGAGTGCCAACATTGGCTGATATTACAAAAAGGTGCTGTGAGGGGCCCACAAAAAGAAATGTGATCCAAGTCTTAGCAGTAAAAAGCTAAGAGAGAATTCTACAAGATAGGTGTAATAACCTTTTTGGGGAGAATATAGGAGAGAGAGAGAGCGAGAGAGAGAGCGAGAGAGAGAGAGCAAAGTAGCTCTGCCTCAAGTGTGGAAGGTTTTTTCCAAAAGAAAAGATATTCAAAATGGGTCTTAGAAGAAATGGAGGGCTGATCAGATTGAATAAAGGGCATTCTGTGCACAAAGTCATCAAAATGAAAAAGCATTAATGATGATTAATATTGATGGTGATGATGTATTTGTGGAATAGAGAGAAACTAACAATTACTGGAAACTGGGGTGCGTTTTTTAGAAGAGGGAAAACAGGATATAAGATGAGGCTTTGGTACTCAATTATGAAGGACTTTGCAACTCATAATAGTTTGAATTTAGTCACCAAATAAACTTGTAAGAGATGGAATGGAAAGAGGAATGAAGGTGTAGTGAGTGAGCCTAAGGGTTGTATAGCCAAGACATTTGCTGGAGTATCTCCCATGTGTCTTGCTAAGCTGATGGCCAACTTTGTTTTTATAATCTTAATGAAGCTATTTTTGTTATTGCTGGCTATAAAAGTAATCATCTTTGGACCAAAGAAAGTACAGGGATGAATGCATTTGTCTTGCATGCAGTTAATCCTGTTTCGATCCCTGATATCACACACTTTCCCTTGAGCACCACTGGGAATAATTTCTGATCACAGAAGCAGGAGTAAATCCTAAGCACTGTCAAGTGTGGCCCACCCTCCCCAAAATTAATTATCTTCATCTTTGTAAGAAGACTGTTTTTTTTTATTTCAGTTTGGAAATGCATAAAGTAGAAAGAAAAAGTCTCTCCCATCAAACCTTTGGGTAACTGTTAAAAGTATATGCATATATTATAACTTGTGTGCTAATGTATATTATAATAACATGTTTTATATAAATTCACTCTCAAATGGGTTAAATACCAAGTACTTTACAAAAAAAATGAGACTGTCACACTGTGTGTATGGCTTGTCAGAGATTTGATAATCCTTGCACAGCTAGGCATTAGTCAGAAAATGTGATGGAACAGGAAGCTTGATACAGAACTCAGCAGGTTTACTTATTGGCATTCTAAAGGAAACTATCTATCTGTAGACATGGCAAGACTTAAAATAAGCAAACGCTACAAGTCAGGTCAGAAAGCTGTCCTAACTGATAACAGTGAGAACTATACATGGAGAAGTGTCTATTTGCACAAGCAGCTTCTCCTATAAACTTCTAAGTAGTTAGAGAAATAAATATGGCATGAAAGATGACTTATTGGAAAGGAAATGGACTTTGAGACCAAGATTAAAATGTTGTCTCAATTTTATCACCCTCAGCTCCTAATCTTGGAGTAATTATGCTGTTGAGACTCCTTTTGCTCTTGTTATAGATATAATAAAAAATACCTGGGCTACCAAAGTCAGAAAGTCACAGTGAAATCACATCACACTGTCATTACTTCAGCAAATGTGTTAAGTGCCTCCTAAATATCAGACTCTCTTTTAGGAGCCAGAGACAAAGGATAAACAATAAAGACCACACACCTTTCCCTCAAATATGCCACCTTCTAGGGAGTTTAGGGTAGATGAAAGGTGTTTGCTTCATGCATATTGCTGATTTAACATGGCTCTATGTCACTGTTTTCAGAGAACTGCTGTATTTTATTGAGTAACCTGATGCATTTAAGTCAAGAGGAAATCTCTGTGCACAGTCTTAGTGACATGAGATTTTGAACAGTTCACAGGATCTGGTTGGGGAGAAATGAGGGAGGAGGATCTCTAGTAGGTTGCCTAAGAGAATATAATGGTGGAAACTAGTTAATTGCTTGGGGTAAAAATGCTAGGATGGACCATACCTTTATGGTACCCTTCAGTCATTTCTTAAGGACCCGCTCTTCATCTTATAAAAGACTAATATCAAGACCAATACATGCAAATAAAGCATTTGACAAGATCCAGCTCCCATTCATGATAAAAACTCTCAACAAAATGGGAGTTAAAGGGACTTTCCTCAATATATTCAAAGTCATCCACCACAAACCCACAGCAAGCAACATCCCGGGGAGAAACTTAGAAGGGTCTTCCCTCTGAGATCAGGCATAAGACAAGATTGCACACTCTTTCCATTTCTATTCAAGTACTGGAAGTACTTGCCATAGCAGTTAGGGAAGAAAAAAATTTTCAAGGGATCTAAGCAGAAAAAGAAGTCAATCTCTCACTATTTGTAGATGACATGATACTATACTTAGAAAATCCTAAAGACTCCACAAAAGAGTTCCTAGAAACAATAGATATGTATAGTAGAGTGGCAGGTTATCAAATCAATACCCAAAAATCCATAGCTTTACTATATGCAAATGAAGAGGAGATTTTAAAAAAATCAATCTCATTCAGAACTGTGCCTCATAAAATCAAGTATCTCAGAATCAGCGTAACTAAAGAGAACCTATACAAAGGACCTACACAAAGAAAACTACAAAATGCTACTTCAAGAAATAAAAGAATATGAGGAAATGGACGTCCCTGCTCTTGAATTTGGTAAATTAATGTCAACTGGCAATACAACCCAAAGAATTATACAGATTCAATGCAGTTCCTATAATGATATCCATGACATTTTTCAAGGAAATAGATCAAACATTCCTGAAATTCATATGGAACAATACCCTCCCAAGTGAATAGCTAAAATAATTCTCGGTGGGGAAAAAAGAAGGGAGATGTCACGTTCTTCGACTTTAAACTATCACAAAGCAGTTGTAATTAAAACAGCATGGTATTGGATTAAAGATGGACCAGCAGACCAATGGAATAGAATTGAATATCCTGACACAGACCCTCAACTATATGATCACTTAATCTTCGATAAAGGAGCAAGAAATGTGTAGTAGAGTAAGGAAATCCTCTTCAACAAATGGTTCTGGCAAAACTGGGCAGCTACATGTAAAAAACAGAACTCATACCTCATTTTATTTTATTTTTTAATATTTTATTATACCACCATGAGATAAATAATTACAAAGATGTTCATGTTTGGATTTCGGTCATACAGTGTTCCAGCACCCATCCCTCTACCAGTGCCCATTTCCCACCACTAATGCCCCAAATTCCCTCCCCTCCCCTAGCCTGCCTCTATGGCAGGTTCTTTATCTCTTTTCTCTCTTTCTCTTTGTCTCTCTCCCTCTCTCTCTTTCTCTTTTCCTTCTCTTACACATTGTGGATTGTAATACATACATTTAGAGGTTATCATGTGTATCTTTTTGCCTGTATTTAATGCTCAGTTCTAGGTTGGTATTAGCACTTTAGACAATTATTAGTGCACTGTTCCCTTCTCTGTCTTACCTAACCTCTGACTCCCACGTTTGTGGTAATTTCCACCTTTGACAAGACCTCCTGATCCATGTTTTCCCTGACCTTGGATATTGTCATACCTCTTTTTTTAATGTCAGCCAAAAAAGCCAAATTAAAATGGGTTAAAGACCTCAGTATCAGACCTGAAACCATAAGATGCATGGAGGAAAATGTAAGCAGAATCCTCCATGACATTGAAGCTAAAGGCATCTTCAATGATGAAACACAACTTACCAAGCAAGTAGAAGCAAAGATAAACTAATGGGACTATATAAAACTTAGATGCTTCTGCGCCTCAAAAGAAATGGTAACCAAGATATATACACAGCCCACAGAATGGGAAAGATTATTTACCAATACACATCTGACAAGGCTTTAATATCCAAGATGTGTAAGGAACTGGTCACTTGATCCCTTGATATCCTGTTATTTGTCAATTTGCTCGAGCAGGCACCACTAACATTTCCGTTTGTCCCTGTCCACGTGCCCAATGGCATCTACTTGCTCCAGGAATATGAAGAGCCTCAAACTGTTTGTTCAGGGTCTTGGCGAAGAAGTCTGACCATCTTGTAGGTGGATGGCCTCGTGATTTTTGATGTCCCGTGGGATCCGGTCAGTAATGGCTCTAGTCCATCGGTCATCTCCAAGTCACATTACATGTTCAGCCCATCTGATTTTCGATGCCTTGGCAAACAAGACAGGGTCCCTGACTCTCAACTGTTGACAGAAGTCGTAAGTCCAGATTCCTTCTCTCACTTGAGTGAGGTGTGATATTCCAAGCAACACTCTTTCAATTCCTTGTTGGGAGGCCCGAATAGCATTCTCATCCTGCTTTCTTAGGGCCCAGGTCTCTGAGGTGTATGTTAATGCAGGGAGAATGGTGGAGTCGAAGAACTGTTCTCAGTGCTGGAGTTTCTTTGTCATTTTAGCTATTTCTTCAATGTTCTTGATGGCTTTCCATGCCGCTCTCTTCCTCCTGCACAGCTCAGGTGCTAGATCGTTTGTTATGTTGAATGACCTAGGTACACATAACTGCTGCATTCAGAGATGTTTGTTCTGTTGAGGGTGAATGGAGCATCTGGAACTCGTTCGTTTTTCATGAACACTGTTTTGTTGAGATTCAGCTATAGACCTACATTTCCACATTCATGGTCATAGTCAGCCAGCATTTGTGCAGCTTGCCTAATGTTTGGTGTTATTAGAACGATGTCATCAGCGAAGAGTAGGTGGTGTAGTTGCTGACCGTCTATCTTCACTCCATTCCTTCCTATTCTAATTGTCGCATGATGTTCTCAAGGTTGGCACTGGTAGAACTGGTAGAACTTTAAAAAGTGGTAGAACATTAGAACTGGTAGAACTTTAAAAAGTACTAGTAGAAATTTAAAAGAAAAAGACATCAAACCCTATCCAAAAATGGGGAGAAGAAATGAACAGTAACTTTCTCAAAAAAGAAATACAAATGGCTAAAAGCACATAGCTAATCATCAGGGAGATACAAATCAGAACAACAATGAGATATCACCTCACCATACAGAGACCGGCACATATCAAAAGAACAAGAACAACCAGTGCTGATGCAGATGGAGGAAGAAAGGGACTCTCGTTCATTGTTGGTGGAATGCCAACTGGCCCATCATTTTACAAAACAATATAGATATCCCTAAAAAAACCCCCTAGAAATTGAGCTCTCCTTGACACAGAAATACTTCTTGGAATATGCCCTGGATGCTGAAAAACACACAGCAGAAATACTACTTGCATTTCTATGTTCATTGCAACACTATTCACAGTAACCAGAATCTGGAATCAACCCAAGAGCCTGAGAACATACTACTAGATAAAGAAAGTATGGGGGCGGAGCAATAGTTCAGCTGGTAGGGCATTTGCCTTGCACACAGCCGACCCGGGTTCAATCTCTGGCATCCCATATGGTCCCCGAGCACTGCCAGGAGTAACTTCTGAGTGCAGAGCCAGAAGTAACCCCTGAGCATCCCCAGGTGTGACCCCCCCAAAAAAAAGCAAAAATAAAAAGTATAGTAAATCTATATAATGGAATACTATGCAGACACAAGGCAAAACAAAGTCATACAATTTTTTTGTAATGGATAGACATGGTGTGTATCAAGCTGAATAAAATGAGTCAGAAGGAGGACAGACAGAATGACTGCATTTATTTGTGGGCTATAAAAAACATAGTATGAGACTAATGTCCAAGGACAGAAAAAAGGGGCCAGGAGGACTGGCCCACAGTTGAAGCTTGTCACCTGCCACAAGTTTGTGGGGATGGCAGGCAATTAGGATAGAAAAGGGACCACTATGCCAATGATAGTTGGAAATGAGTGCTCTGGCAAGAACTGAGTGCTGAAATGAAAGTAGGTAAAGGTATATACCTGTAGGGGCGCTCCGCCGGGATCCCGACAGTGCCGGGAAGCGAGTTCCCTTCTACCTCCGAAGCCGGCGAGGAATGGATGAACACTCAGGAATCCGATGCAGTTTTAAAAGGCTTTACTTATCACAGGTTCAGGCATACAAATCAGCAAAAGGAAAAACCTGATGCTTAGGATTCCAGGCTAGAACCCCAGCCACGTGTAGGCCAAGATGGCGACCACCACGTGTAAAAACTTCCAAGGGGAATAAACGCTCACAAGGCGAGATCCCACAGGAAAGCAGGGAGGGTCCAATGCCCTTAGGTAATCCCTCCCTGCATCTCACCTAGGGCCTTTACTGTGCTAATGTTTTGAGCCGGGAATGCCTTTGAAATGTAGAGAAGGGGGTTTCTGAGATGGCATGTCACTGTACCAAAGATCAACACCAATGCCAGTTAAATATTTCTCCAAGCCTTCACAAGTCTCATCTACTTCATTGTAGTTTTATATTTTATCAGGGAGCCATGCTTGTTTGTTTGGAAGCAAACAGCATTTCTCTCTGGTCTAATTACTTAGGTGTCCTACGTGGCCAGGCTAATATGCTGGTAAGATCTAGCTAGTCCCACGATGATTGTGATAGCATGGGAGAATATTTATACCAGCTAGTACAGCATACATGGTCGGATAAACTGCCACATTTAGACTACCCCCTTATCTACGGAGTGATTTGCGGGAGGCAATCCAGAGCAGATGCAGCGGCCCTTAGGAGTCCTGCAACATATACCCTTTCAGTATCTGCTTTGCAAACCATAAGGGTAGGGAGACAGGTGGGTCCTGCCATAGAGGCAGGTGGTGGGTGGGAATGGGCAGGAAGGTAACTGGGTAATTATTGGTGGAAACATACACTGATGAAGGGATGGGTTTTGGAACATTATGTGACTGAAACCCAATCATGAGCAACTTTGTGACTGTATGATTCACAGTGATTCAATTAAAAAATACATTTTTAAAAAATTAAAAAGCTCAAAATCATCACAAAAGGGGCAGGATTTTCCGTAACAGTTGGTACAGAAAGATGCTGCAGAGCTGGTTTAGCAGCATGGCGTTCACTATGGGGAAAACCCCAGCAGATTCTAGAAAATATCCACTATTAAGGACACTGCAGTAGTTTGGGTGTTCTTTATTTTACAGCTATAGGGCATATTGATTTCATTTTGATTTACAAATCCGAAACCAGTTTAGAGCTATAGATAAATTTGTATGGAGATTGAATCTAGATGAAGGCTAACCTTGTTCTTTTGACTTTTAGTTTTTTGCTGGGGGACCGTACCTGGCATACCTGAGGATCATACCTGACGTCACTCACAGCTAAGAGGGATTGCTTATGTACGTGCTGTTATTGGGGAGTAAACCTGAGAATCTTGCATACAAATCATGCACCCCAACCAGTTGAGCTTTTCCTAGCCTGAGAGGAGATGTTAATGTCATTCATAGAGCTGGGAAGGAAATTAGAGGGCAGAAATAGACTCTGAGTAAACAACAACTACAAGATTGTTCATTTAAATATTATTCAAAAGTCAATAGATCAATATTATTCCTTTGATTCATTCTTGTCCACTATAAATAATGGTGATTATTTTTTTAAATCATTATAAGCTAAGCATTAGGTTTAACTATTAATATATATCATTATGAGATTCTTTAAACTACTTTCATCCATTCAACAGATATGCTTTGGCCCGTAATTAGAAAAATCAGATGTACTTACTATGTTCATCGAATAGATATTAAGGCAATAGTTTGGAGAAATTAATTTTTCAGATTTACTTAGTCACAGAGGTAGGTCTCAAATTCACATACACTAAATCCACACATGCAGCCTTTATTTGCTATGCTATTAAGATATTATAATCCTGGCCTGAGTGCTCTAAAACATTGACAAATATAGTAGCATAACTCTCATCTTTATTTTGCAGATGATATAACTGAAGTCCAAATAGGTGAAGATTAAAAAAAAAACCCTGCTCAAAGTCACAACCCAAAAACAGGTCAGGTAGAATTTGAACCCAGGTTTCTCAGATCCTTTTAGTCTACATTTCCAAGCCACCTCTACATGGTCCTTTTCAGGCTGATCCCAGGGATTTAGGACTGTCTCCTCCCCTTTGCTATCCATGCCTGCGCAGCTCTTTCCAGTGTAGTAATAGCCCCTTGGGAACAGCTACAAACAGATCACCCAATACAGGTGCTCTTTCTCTCTGCAGCATCCATCACAATAAAACCTTAGCTCACTTGCAGCCGTCTCTGACCTCACTGCCTGCCTTCTGCCCTGAGGCTGCCCTGCTCTTCCCTGTCCCCAGTGAGACGGAGGCTGCTATGATTGGACCTGACTTGCTCTCTGGTCAGTAGCTTGTGTCCATCTAGACCTGTTATTCAACACTCCTTAGTTCTTCCTGCCATTCCACCCCTCCTACCCGCTTCTTCACCACCCTGTGTGCAGAATGAGGAGTTGAAGCAGAAGCCGGTGCCTAGAGGTGAACTGACCCCACACATCACCACCACCAGGATGACTTTGCTGTTGGCCACGCTGATAGACTACAGGGCAGTGAGCACCCAGGGTCTGAATTCCCTTTACATTATTCATGAGGACCTGCCATCCCTTCTGACAGTTACAGGAAAATCCCAGATCGAATTTTTTCTCTTCCCTGAGAAGGACCCTATCAATATCCATGGGGTCAAGAAGACTCACTACCTAGTGTTTCCTTACCTGGCCTGTGGGGTACTTGGAGGCCACTTAGAACTTGTCAGCCTGGATTAGGTTTCCTCCTACTCGCTGTCCTAGGTGAATGGGGTGGGAGGAAGGTGGAGTGGGGGGGAGGCGGGGGGGAGGTGAGATTTCAAACTTATATAATGGTTGGAGCATTCTGTCCTCCAGTCTTTCTTTTTTTTTCTTTTCTTTTTTGGGTCACACCCAGCGATGCTCAGGGGTTTCTCCTGGTTCTGCACTCAGGAATTACTCCTGGCGGTGCTCGGGGGGACCATATGGGATTCGGGGATCGAACCCGGGCGGCACAGGCCGGCGCGTGCAAGGCAAGCGCCCTACCGGCTGGGCTATGGCTCCGGCCCCCTCCAGTCTTTCTTAATGTAATCTAGCCCTCCTTCTGGCCAACCTTGGACCTTCAACTTTTCATGCACAAGTATACAACATTTCCCTTCCTAACTGCTTTGTGCGCAGCCCTCTACCTAGAATGCCTTGTGACTCCACCTTGCCTACCAAGCTGCTAACCCTAGAAATTTATACCTTAAATTAAAAGAGCTATAGTCATATTTAGAAATTGTCAAATTATTAAAATGAGTAAGAAAATATTTAGTGTGATATCTAAAGTCTCACAGTCCTTTTCATTTTATATCATTTTATCATATATTTGAATAGTCATGTGATTCTTGAGAAAGGACTATAACTCAGTTCATTGAACTTTAAGATGGAAGCCAAAAAGGGTATATGACTCATGGACCTCTTCACTGAGCTTTGGCATATTCCGGGTACTTCTTTTTATATGTGGTGTATATCTCATGGTTCAATTCCCATGACCTAAATAAACATTTTAGGGCTCACAGAGCTCACCTTTTTGTGAACCAACTAAACATTAAATGAGATCATGGGAGTTGATACCTGCTTTGGGTTTTTGTTATTTTGTTTTTTTGGGTCACAACCAGCAATGATCAGGGGTTACTCCTGGCTCTGCACTCAGTAATTACTCTGGTCATCCTCAGGGGACCATATGGGATATCGGGGATTGAACCCAGGTCAGCCACGTGATAGGCAAGCACCCTTCCTGCTGTGCTATTGCTCCCGCCCCAGGAGAGTTAATACTTGTTGAGGACTCGGTATATTCAGGAAAGTAGCAATATCTCAGTAAGGGGTCTGCATACCCCCTTCAAATGATTTTCTAAAGTGTTATCATCATTATCTCTCTTTAATGGAGAAGAATAATGGCTTAAGCAGTTTTCCTACATCCAACTCCTAGGAAAGGCAAAGCTAGAATTTGAATACCAGCATTTAGATCCAGATGCGGAATTCCTTGCTGCATCTGGATCTAAATTTAAACTACCAGCACAACACCTGGCACTAATGTTTGAGTCAAAACTATTATTTTCAGTCTCATTTTCATTATCCTATTATATTTTAAACTCAGTGAAGTGCTTATACTTTATTTAATCTGTTGCTTATATTCTTTTGCATAATTGAGCCAATTATATACCATGGCAGTTTCTTTTGCATAATTGTGACAATTATATACTATAGTAGCACTTGTGAGTGCCCTGTGGTTCCATTCATTTATTTGTATGCAAAATATTGCTTGATTTCCAGCAAACTCTGAATATACCGTGAGAATATTTTGTATGCTTAAGTGTCTTTTGCTACATTTGTTGTGGTAGAAGAATTTTTTTTTTTTAAATTCTGCTGCTCTCAGTAGAAAAAGCAATCTCAGAGAGGAACTTGCACATTTATGCTGATACATTTAAGCTTGTACATACCTCATTTTATTTTTTATTGAAGTACCAGGATTTGTAATATTAATTATAATTTTTATGCACACATGATTCCAACACCCATAGTGGAGAGCCTGCCCTTCCTCAGTGTCTCATGGCCCCCTCCCAAACACCCACTTGCCAGGTAAGCTCAATTCTATAAACAAAATCTCCAGAGGAATCTGCACTTCAAGGCCACAATAAGAAAGTGTAATAATGTGGAAAAGTCAGTGTAGTTACTGGCAACTCTGCCATTTGTTGGCTGTGTGTGTTTGAGTGAATGTCTTACCTACGTGAGTCTCCCTGTCTGTGTCTTTAAATGAGAGGGTTGTCCTCAGGTTATCACTAAGGTACTTTTCACCTCAGCACTTAAATATGTGATTCAAGGTGTAGGTACAGAGTCTCATAAAGCTTTTCTTTAATCCAATTTTCCAGGGACAAGTTGTTAAAGAAAGGCTATTAGGCTAGAGACAAAGAACATTCAGTAACATCCAGCACTGAATTCCATTGCAAATAGAAAGCCAATAATGAATATTGAACTTCTTTTCAGGTGCCCTAAAAATAATTGGTTGTGGATTTGCTTTCAGAATGTTTAACTGCGCATGTCGGGTATTCATATTTGAAGTCATTTTTAGAGGATGGAGTGTACTCTGAGGTTAATTCATTTCTATAGAATTTATCTAAGGTTCAATAAACTGAAGTGAGCATTTTGAAATACACAAAAGTCGAAGATTGTTTATCTAAAGGTAGCATTGAAGTTCAAATTTATGATTGAGCTTTGAGATATTCTTCCTTTGAGTCATGGATAAATAAGTGGATCTTCTCAACTAGAAAGACAGATATATTTTCAAATAAAAACACATACTTTGAAGGAGGAAAGATACTGTAAGGATTATTTGGCCTCTTCCACTTCATTTGGAAGATGAAATTTACTTTCAGGAAAACTATCCAGAAAAAGAGCTAATAATAATAATACCTGAATGGGGATTAAATGAGTTAATATTTGTAAATTATTTAGCATAGTTCCTGCCATGAAATTAATTGTCAGGAAATACTAGTCCTTATTTATTATAATTTTATTAATATTTGATATATTTGACTGTTCCACACTCCCCAAGTGAAAAACTAAACCCTTTAAAGCTTGCTTTGGAAAATCATTACTTATCATCAAGGTGTTACTTTTTTAAATTTATTTATTTTGCTTCTTGGGTCACACCCAGTTGTACTCAGGAATTACTCCTGGCTGTGCTCAGGGGACCATATGGGATGCCCAGGATTGAACCTGGGTCAGCCTTGTGCAAAAGCAAATGCCCTACCTGCTGTGCTATCACTCTACTGCCAAGGTGTTACTTTCATGAATTTTATTGCTTTTATGGTTTGGTACAGTGTGGGTAGAACATTGGTTCATTGTGTGTGTGTATGGGGGGGTCATGTTGGGATGTAACTGAAGCAGAGAGACAATGTGTTCGCTGGGTACGGCCTGTGCTTGCTTGCTTTTCTTTCTTTCTTTCTTTCTTTCTTTCTTTCTTTCTTTCTTTCTTTCTTTCTTTCTTTCTTTCTTTCTTTCTTTCTTTCTTTCTTTCTTTCTTTCTTTCTTTCTTTCTTTCTTTCTTTCTTTCTTTCTTTCTTTCTTTCTTTCTTTCTTTCTTTCTTTCTTTCTTTCTTTCTTTCTTTCTTTCTTTCTTTCTTTCTTTCTTTCTTTCTTCTTTTCTTTCTTTCTTTCATTTCCCACTTTATTTAAACACTGTATCACTGTATCACTGTCTTCCCGTTTATCATCGATTTGCTCGAGCGGGCACCAGTAACATCTCCATATGTCCTGTCTCATGCTAGTAGAGTCCAAGGACATCTGCTTGCTCCAGGAACATAAAGAGCCTCAAACCATTCCATTAGATCATGGGAATGAGGTCTATAATAGTTACTGGTATTTGGCATATCAAATAAGACACGGGTAGCTTGCCAGGCTCTGATGTGTGGGTGGCATACTCTTGTAGTCACCTCATATTTAAACACCATGATTTACAAAGTCGTTCATGGTGATTTGTTAGCTACAGTTATATTCCAAAACCAATCTCACCATCACGGTCACCTTACCTCCACCATTTTCCCAACTACCCCTCAACCTGCCCCTGTCACAAGCTCACTCTCTCTCTCTCTCTCTCTCTCTCTCTCTCTCTATATATATATATATATATATATATATATATATACAAAATGACTGGGCCCCCTGGGATGAACCCAGAGCCATGGAGGCCTGGCAAGGTACCAGTGATGTATTCGATATGCCAAATGCAGTAACAATAATGGACCTCATTCCCAAAGAATGGAGTCATTATTGGTGCCTGCTCAAGCAAATTGATGAACAACGGGAAGACAAGTTTATATTTGCCTAAAATCACATAGGTAGTGTCAGTATAGTCCAATTTCCTCAAACTCTTAAAAATATTCTTTTGAAATACCATTCATTAAGTAAATATTTATTTTGAGTATCTGTTAAGTTCCATGCCCTTTTGTAAATACTGGGAAAATAGTAGAGCTAAACCCAGATTTACAAAAATGTTAACCCTCTTAACGATATGATTCTACTGGAGAAATTAGACAATAAATGTCATAAGTAAATAAGTCTAATGCATAAGATGAGAAAGATAAAGCAGAAAAGAGAGTAAGATGTTTGGGAAAGAAAATGAAGATGTAATTTTAAATGAGAAGTAAATAAGTGATGTACAATCTTTGCCAAATATTATCAAATTTTGACTTTTATTCCTAGAGATCTGGGAATTTGTTAAGGGATTGTAACATAAGAGTTAACAGAAAATATAAAGATTTCTACACTGGAATATTAAACAGCTACAAAACTGGAATATTTAGGTTCCTGAAACTGAAAAACTTTACAGAAAAAAAAAAGAAAAGTATGTGAGAATGCAAATAGATGTGTCTGACAGAATTCAACTTATTACCTGAAACTTTTTGGTATTTTATTTACAAAGTTTGATCATGCCAGATAAGAGTGAGGGAAGAAGGAAAGAAGCAAGGAAGGATGGAAGGGAGGCAGGGGAGGAAAGGAGGGAGGGAGGGACAGAGGAAAGGGTGGAGAGAGTGAGAGATCATAATTTGCTGTTAACAAATTACCCAAAAACTAACATTTGACCTTAGCTTGGGTGGGTCAAGAATCCAGGCACAGCTTAGTTGAGTGTCTGTTATGGGCTGTACCTTTTTCATCCATGGCCTTCCCAGGGCCAGGGATCCTCTCATCCCTGGCCCTGTACACATTGTATTGTGAATTACAATAATTCACATGCTTATTTATACACTACCTTAGGAGATGGGACCTGTGAGTGGTGATCAGAGTGAAATGAAATCACAGGGGTGGGGAGAGCCCCCTTAGTAATGGAATTCGTGACCTAAAGTTAAAAGGCAGCCTTCTGTTCTGTGCTTTGGGTGGACTCAAGCATGCCTTAGTGTGTAGTTGGGAAGAAATTACTCAGCCAAACTCAACCATGCTATCACCCTGGTCTCAGGATTCTCATCATCAGAGGTATGAGAAACAAATTTCTGCTGTTGATAAGTCACACAGTCTTGGAAAATTTTTTTATAGCAGCCCAAATGAACTGAAACAGCATTCTTGGTCAGGGGGCACTGTCATCTCAAGGCCACACCAGGGGACAACCCACCTTCCAAGCTCATTTACATGATTGTTTTCCCTAGCTGTTGGCCATAGAGTTGCGTCCCTTATTCCACAGGTCTCTCCACAGGGTAGTTCACAAGCTAACAGCTGACTTTTGCCTTCCTGGAACCAGAGAGATAGACAATACCCTAGACAGAATACATAGTTTTTTTTGCAATTGAATCTTTTTTAAATTTTATTTAAATATCATGGTTTACAAAGTTGTTTATAGTACAGTTGTTTCAAATATTAAGTATTCCAACTCCAGTCCCACCACCATATTGCCCTTATTGCCACCGAAGGCCCTTGTTCCCCACTCCCCTCCCATGCCTGCTGCTTTAGCAGGCTCTGAATATATATTACATCCATATAACTCGGAATGGCATTGCTAAAGTCATGACCTTTTTACTGAGTTGTTACCTGCGAATTGGACCATCTGTATTATCACTTTCACTTGTTGAACTTATTAAATGTAGTGGGCTACTCAATTTTTTTTAACAAAGTTGTTCATGTCAATTTCTTACAAATATTCAACCCCAAACCCTCCATCATTGCAACTTTGGACCACAGTTGTTTCAGATTTTCCCAACCATTACTTGAGCCTGTCCTAAGCAGACACTTACTCAATAGTTTGTTTTATATTGCTTGTTATAGCTAATTAGCTAGACTTGTTTTCTTAGAAGAAAGTTAATGAGGATTGTTCAGTCTCACAATGGAGCCGCTGAGCCATTAGGCCCTTTATACAAGAAATTACTGATACGTTATTATAGGATAGGGGTTGTGACTACATATTTTGTTATTGGGTGCCTTATATTTACATCTATAAAATGTGATGTGATATTTCGTGTATCAGTACACTAGAGTTTGAGACTGAATCTTGGGAGGGTCAATCTTGCATCTTCCCTGTACTGTTTATTGGTAGAAAGCAATGCTTCTAGCTCAAAGCCAAAGAAAAGAAATGACCCTGATCATCAATTCCAGGACTTGGGAATTATTTGGGTATTCTTAGAGGCTAGACATGCAAGTTTAAGAAATACAACTTGTATTTCTTAATAACAGATTGTATTTCTATTTATTCCACAAATAAAGAGAAATTTACAGCTAAATTCTGTAATTCAAGATTAGCAGCTCCTGACTAGTGAAAGAATCAGTATCATGAGGCTGTTGCAGATCTATGTCTATCCCTGGCAGCCAGACTTCATTTCAATGACCAGAGAACCCACAGAAGGTGAATTCCAGAACACACAACCAATTTCATGCCAAGGGGATCCAGTCTGAGAAATCTGACCAGGGAACTGTGAAAGGTTGGATAATAGAACCCAGAGAGAGAGGTCATGTTCTCATCTCCAGAACCCATGGGTATGTAACTTGGCATGGCAAAAGACTTTGTTTATGTAATTATGTTGACAGTATTTAGATAGGGCAGTTATCTTAGATTTTCATGTTTTTCTGATTATGACTAGTCTCCAATTTCATTTTTATCTTCAAAGTATTTTTTATTTATTATTGCATAAGTAATGTATAAGTGCACATAAATATCCATGCATATATGTAGTATATACAGTATATAAAGATAATATATAGAAATTTCCTATGATGCATTCTTCCCATTCTGTCTTTCTTCAAGTTATCTATGTTTGGCAACTTAGTGTATATCTTTCCAGTCAACTTTGTGTTCTCTTTCATTCAGAGATAAGATAGATATCAATTTTATAATTAGCTATTTTAACAAATATTTATTGTGTCAACATTAATTGCTAATCACTCTTATAGGCGCTAGTGATATATACAAATATCTGAACTTGCACACATGTAAATACACACCAGACAGGGCAGATGCCATAGTGGGTATTAAGAAGTTGATATGATCTGTTAGTCCCATGCTCTCTGCTATGATAGCTAGTAGACAGTTATGGGTGGCTATTGAGAGAAATAGTGCTCAAATGTACTTTTAGTGGAAATATGTATTGTATTTAGAAGACAGTACAAAAAAGAGAATGTAAAATATCTTGCCAGTTTTATCACAGAGATAGTACAACAATCTTTTACAATGCTCTTGTATCTCCAATGGACTATATAAAGCATTTTATTAATTTTATATTTTTTCTCCCTTTCATTAATACAATTTCAAAACATTTAAACTTACCAACATATTTTGTCTCTACTGGAAGGTGTGTTTGATATGTTTAGGAAAGGTCACACTATTGCTGGTAAATAGACTACAGGACAAGAATAAATAAGTGGAAGGATTAGTGAGGAGTCTCTTGGTATAGACTATCTAGTGCCTGGTAGAGGGAAAGTTTAAAGAGAATTTAAGAACTATCCATAAAATAGCCTTTACCACCGCATCCTTCCTAAATGAATCAAAAACAGACAAAAATACATGCAAGAGTGGAGAAGCAGTATTAACTTGCATTAGATATACTGTGCTTTATGCCATAATTTTATAGAAAAGACAATATATTCTAATTGGGTCCTCTTCAGTCCAATCCACCAGAATTTCAGTGAAATTAGAAGTTAGAGTCTATTCTTTACTTTAGGGTTCATCTGAGATAAATTACTAAACATGGCTAGACTCTCCATCAAATTTGGTGTCCCTATACCTACAATGCTCAATTATAGATTCGCAGTGACTATTGTGCTAATGCACAAATATCCACCACTCCTCGCTGTTGCAGGATCTTAATTTCTACTACTTTTCACCAATCATTTTGGAGAACTCCATGACATAGAACTTATGGAGTCTTATCTCTCAATGCCACTGAAAAAATATAAAATTAACTACTTTTTGAAATTTGAGAGAATATTTGTAAAAAAATTTTTGTATTACAGTATCATGAAATAGAGAAAGAAACAATGAAAGAAAAAGGAGGAGGAAGAAAGAAGGGGAGGAAGAAAGCCTAGAGAGAAAGAAAAGAGAAGAAAAGCAAACAAAGGAAAAGGAATAGAAGTACCCAAAGAACGGCTCTTTCCTAAGTTGTTGGCCTTTGCCAATGCATTTCAGAACTTATTTGGCAAAGGATTATTGGTGTAACCATTTTAAGAATCACATATTGATTTTTTCCATGGTGCTCTACAAAGCATCACAAATTCCTAACACTGGGACACCAGCAATGTGAATCTCTGGCACACACATTCCAGCCTCCTTGTGTCAGATATACAAATCCACCCCAGTGACCTCAAAAGTATTTTCTACCACCATTAACTCATTAATGTTAATTTGGCAAATTGTCTGGCCTTTCTCTGAAATTATTACTCTTACAAATATTTAAATTGACTTTAAACCACATATCTGCTGCATAGAGATTGTATGTATGAGTATAGTTAACTCCCTGGACTTTAGCAGACTAGTACAAAATGGAAGAGAGGCACCCAGCATTCCCTTGTACTTTAAGTCCCTCAGATGTTTCATGATAAGAGCATCTTGTTCTACTGAGTGTTATTTTACAAGGTAAACATTTTTCATACATTGCTTTCTTCTTTATCGAGTTACTACTATATATTATCAATGTATTATACTATTATACATTCCCATATACATATCTATATATCAGTATAATCCATGTCTATATCTACATCATTTATATCTATCTGCAGTTCTGTATACAGTAAACGGTGCCTTGTTGCACATCAATTATTTAAAGGCTTTTTTCAAAAACACTTTGACCACAGGCAATTTTACCTTAGGTGTTAACTTTAGTTTGACATAAGTGCAAAATGCCACTAAATTTCTCTCTGGTATCCCCAAGGCCTAAAAGGCCTCATTGTAAAGTAAGAAGTTACAGGCACGTGCCTGCTGAATGTCCCCTCTAAGCAGTGCTCTCTGATTAACCAGTCAACCAGATCTTTACCTGGTGCTTTTCATGTGGGTCTGAAAACCCTACTTCCATTTCCCATTCACCTAAGACCTCTGAATTCTGGAGTAATAAAAAATCATCCAAAATAGGACCAAAGAGCCACAATAATGAATGTTCTTTTGATTCACTTGGGAAATGAATTGATGGCTTATCTCTAGAGGAAAAACACATGATGTTTTCCATCTGGCAAGGCTGTGGAAGAATAATGTTGTGGAAACAAGAGCCTATTCACTGGAACCATTGTGGCCCAGTCCAGCAGCGAGGAGTAGGTGAGTTTACATCACTCCACCCACTTACAAATGCTCAAATGTAAGAGTTCTGTAGACTGGCAAAGCATTTTCAAGCTACCCTCCTTTACCTCCCACTAAGTAAGTTTTGTGTCAGAAGTGCCTGAACATCATTATGTTATCTCAAAGTTAGAGGATGGTCAAAGGTCCTATAATCTCGAGGCCAAACAGCAACAGATGAAGGTCTGACCACCAGGTTGTTTTTAGCTTGCTTTGGGCTGCATGTAATACTGTATCCTATCTCAAACCTACATATCATGAAACATGGTACATATCAGGTACCAGGCGAGACCACAATGAGAAGATAGGTGTCTGTTAGCCATAATCTCATGAACCAAAAGTCAGAACTTGGACAGTGGACTTCCTAGGCTCCAGGAAAATAGAAACACATGTTCATTGTTTAAGCTTCCCAACCTGTGATTCTTTTTCCAAAGCAGCACAAATGAACTACAAGCTTATAAGAACCTTAAAATATCTTTATTTGACTTTTATTTCACTTTTCTCACTTTTTTATTTCATACACCAGTCACATCACTGAGCACTTAGTATGTTCGGCACCACACAAAGTACTTCCTGTGAATTTTTCACAACAACTATGTGAAATAATATTATCATCATTTGCAGTGGAGGTTGAACTATGTCCATGTGTTCTCAGGGATTTCTTTGGGCTCTGCTCATGGATCAACCTGGCACTGCTGTACCTGATTGAGTCAGGGTCTTCAGTTTGTAAGTACTATCTCTCTGGTCCATGGTATTATTTTGCAGAAAAACAAAGACATGAAAAGATTAAATAACTTGCCTGGATTTTTACACTCAGCAAATTAGAGTGGTCAGGATTGGAACCAGGTTAGTAAAATTTCAAAGGAATAACCATTATTTCTTTTTTTTTTTAATTTTTTTTTTTACAAATACAAAGATATACAATTAAAAGTTCATATTTGGGTTTTGGTCATACAGTGTTGCAGCACCCATCCATACCAGTGCCCATCTCCCACCACCAACGTCCGGGCTCCCTCCCCCCTCCCCCAGCCCTCCTCCCATGGCAGGTTCTTTAAGAATAACCATTATTTCTGTGTTTGTCTCCATGCTGGGTTCTTGTAGACCAAATAGGCGTGGTTCTCATTTTTGTTTTATCTATGGTTTAGTGTTCAGTAAAGAGCAAATTGAGTGTTCAAATTCTCTAAAATGTGGTAGGTATTGTATTTCTCCCCCTCTTTTTTATTAGAAAGTACTACTAAAAAAGAAGAGATACAAGAAGGATTTTTATCATTACTGGGATAATCAGTAAAAACATGTCCGCGGTAACTGTGTTGAATCCTGAGCAATGAGCAGGTGCTATGTTAATGGAGGGAAAAACTGTTCAGAAAAAGATTGGGAAATATCCTTTTCGTCATACCAACAAAAGTGGAATAAGCAGAACAAAATGAGAAGGGGCGCATGGCATGGGGGCTCCAGAGAAGTAGGCAGAGCAGGACCTCTGGAGTCTTTAAAATCCTAAAGAACATTTAATTATGTTCTAGATATGTTCTGAAACTATTGAGACCTAACCAGAAAACTAATGTGATGAAATTTGCATCTTGAAGCTTGATAGCTTAAATTATTGTTAAGAGAATTGATGGACTGGAAAAGAGCAGATGTAATGAGATCAATTGCATGAGTATTCCAGCAACCAGAAATGAAAAGATGCACTTGGCCATCAAGGAGGAGAGAGGGAAAGATTCAAGAGACATTGAAGGTAGAGAGGTCAGAAAGATCGAGGAGCATTGAAAGTAATGATAAGAGAAAGGAGGACGTTACGGGACTTCCATATTCTGATCTTACAACTACATTCTAAAGATGAAGGTAACGAGAGGAGAACTCATGAAAGAGATAAAATGTTGAGCTTTACAGAGTTTTTACAGGGCTGAGCTGTACAGCGGTTAGAATTTGTCTAACATAGCCAACCCAGGTTCAAGCCCCAGTACTCCATATGGTCCCCAAGCACTGGCAGGGAGTAATTCCTGAGTACAGAGCCAGGAGGAACCTTTGAGTGTTGCCAATGTGGACTCAAAACAAAACAAAACATAGATGATAAAACTTGATTTGAAAAATAATAAGTGAAAGATGTAAGGAAGTGAGGCATTGCACATACTGTCCAGAGCCAAGGTATTTGTTTTTCTCTTTTCTTTCAGGGGAGAGCATGAACGCAGTCCCCACTATCACAAATTATGCAGGCGAGATTCACACATTTGAGAAAATCGTAGAGGTCATCACATCCAGAGTGCAATGGATAAGTCTCGCCCTGAAAACCACCTTCATGATCATAGTATCTCCCTTGCTGGGTGACTGATATTTTTGAAGATCCACTGGTGGGCATCATTGGCATATTAATAATATTTACAGTCATGAGAAGAGGTGTTATATTTTAAGAAAATATTAAATATATGAGAAAGTAGAAATAAAGAACCTGCCATGGAGCAGGGCTGGGGAAGGAGGGAACCGGGGATGTTGGTGGTGGGAGATGGGCACTGGTGGAGGGACGGGAGCTGAGACACTGTTGACCAAAACCCATACATGAACTTTAATTGTATATCTTTTTATTTGTATATCTCACGGTGGTATAATAAAATACTTAAAAAATAATAAAATACAGGGGCCTCACGGAAGGCTGGGAGGCTGGCGCTAGCCTGCGCCGGGCCTAGCTGACCATGGAGCCCCGAGGAGGGCAGATGGGTTTTGGGAGTGGGCCCGTCGCCTCTGAGGGTCCCCGGAAGCAGCCGGATGAGACTCGCCCACCACACTAGCCACCATTTTTGCTGTCGGACGCTGCGAAAAGCGGCCTCAGACCAGATCAACAGAGCAAAGCCAGTTTGAGCCCAGGTTCTTGCGGCCGCTGGCCGCTGAGTCTAAAATAGTGAAACAGTAATGTCTTTTTAATGCATTGCAGTCAACGAAGAGCAGGAAGGTTTGTTGGGAAGGAGATATAAAGAGGAAAGAAATGACATACAGAACTCGCCAAGTGGTTTGAGGTGCGGGAGGCGGGGGGAGGGAGGTGGGGGTCATTGGTGATGGGAGATGGGTTTGGGCGGAGGGTGCGTATTGGAACACTGTAGAACCAAAGCTCTACATAGCATCTTTCAATAAAAAAAAAGATGGAATCTTCCACAAACATGTGGGAATCAGTGGTTAGGTAGGACAGAGAGAACAGTGTGCTAATATTTGTCAAAAATGATAATACCAGTCTAGAACTGAGCATTGAATATAGGAAAAAGATATACATGATGATCTCTGAATGTATGTATTACAATCCACAATGTGTAGAGAAGAGATAAAGAATTTGCCATAGAGGCGGGCTGGGGGGGGAGGGAAGTGGGGACATTGGTGTTGGGAAATGGGCACTGGTGGAGGGAATGGGTGCTGGAACACTGTATGATGGAAACCAAACATGAACATCTTTGTAATTGTATATCACATGGCGGTGTAATAAAATATTTTAAAAAAATAATAATAATAATAAAATAAAAAAAAAGAAAAAAAAGTAAGAGCCTGGAATACAAAATTTAAAGAATATTATAAAGGATCAGAGACTCACAGACATGGGGCAGAGCTACTACCGGCTCTCCCTGTGCCCAGCCGCTCACGAGGGCCGGGAGGGATGGCGGGTTCTAGCCCTGCCCGCCACCCCAGCAGAGACTCACAAGAAGCCAGATGACTCCCCACTCCATAGGGCCGCCATTTTCCACATCTGGACTCCCCCTTTCATCAGAATTCCACTCCAGCCCGGAAGAGTTGCTCACAGCCCGGCTCATCAAGACCCACCCAGCAGCAATATTCTTAGATAATACTGATTTTAGAATAAGGTCCTTCCAGGATCTTTCACATTTATACATTGTATACAGCTCTAGACAGGTTATAACTGCTACCCATCATCCCAGGAAGCCAGAGCAACCCACACATGCAGTCAGTCATTCTCAACATCCAGACTCCATAGTTCCTCAGAGCTCCATTCAAGGAAAACCTGATCTTTCCCCTTTAAGTTTCATCAGTAATTACTTGAGATGAGAGCCTTCTACTGAGAGTATACCACCTACATGGCAGAGCCTGGCAAGCTACCCGTGTTTTATTTGTTACGCCAAAAACTAGTAACAATTATGGACCTCAATTCCATGACCTGAAGAATGGTTTGAGGTTCTTCCTGTCCTTGGAGCGAGCAGATGCCCTTAGGCTACACCTTTGTGACAGGACATATGGAGATGTTACTGTTGCCCGCTCAAGCAAATCAATGAACAACAGGAAGACAGTGATACAGTGATACAGTGATTAAAGAAGACATCGGAAGCATGAAGGAACACAAGAAAAGAGATATAATGGTAGGTCAAATTCTGAATCTTTCAGAAAGGAGAAAGGCTTAGTTTTATTGATTGCTGCCTAGGGTCAGAATGAGTCCTAAATCTGTAATTTTCTTGTATCACTTGTATCACTTGTCTTCCCATTGTTCCTCGATTTGCTCAAGCGTACACCAGTAACATCTCCGATATGTCCCTAGGCTTCCGGGGAACATCTGCAATCTCCCCCCACAGGTGTGTGTGTGTGATCCCTTGCGTCTCCGTGGACCCAATCAGCCCCAGGGAAGAGCGGAACTTCCATCCAACGGGAACCAAGGCAAACTGCCTTGGTTTCACCCCTGGACCCCTTGGGCCCTGCGCTTCCGGGAACGTCTGCAATCTCCCCCCACAGTGTGTGTGTGTGATCCTTGCATCTCCGTGGACCCAATCAGCCCCAGGGAACAGGCCAGAACCCTACACCCACATCCCAAAACTCAAAACCTCAAGATCCTCTTACTACCTATCTTGCATGAGGTACCAGTGAACCTTTGTTCCTACATCCTTGCCACCCACCCAAACTCTGCAAACAGCCCAGACACCTACTAACTGTACGACAGTCACCCAAGAACTCACATTTGCAACCTACAATAGTCATAATGGTAAAAGCAACACAAAAATTCCATCAAGCTCTGTGAGTGAAGTCACTAGTCCAGATGAGCCAAGCAATACCAATGAGTTGTATAACCTCTCTGATAAGGAATTTTGGAAAGAATTGTTAAGGATGCATAAGGAACTCAAAGAAGCAATGGAATGCAAAATCAATAAAATACAAGAGGACATGAGAGAAGAAGTGAGGAAAATGCAAATGGAAATGACAGATATTAAAAATGAGGTAAATGAAATGAAAAAACACAGTGGAAGGCCATCATAGCAGAATAATAGCTACTGAAGAAAGAATTAGTGATCTCAGAGACGAGTTCCAAAGATTCTCTACACAACACCAGAAGATAGAAAAAAGACTCACAATTACCGAGACAGACAACAAGAGATAATCGGGATGAAGCCAGAAGAAACAACATACGGATCATTGGGGTCCCAGAAGGGCAAGAAGAAAACCCTGATGAAGAAGAAACTGTCAAAGCCATAATTGCTGAGAAGTTCCCGGAACTAAAGAACGCTTGCCTCAAGATCCAGGAGGCCCGTAGGATACCAGCTAAAAGAAACCCCAACAAGAATACTCCAAGACACATCTTAATTAAAATGACAAAAACTATAGATAGAGATAGAATACTGAAAGCAGCAAGATCAAAGAAGGAAATCACATACAAAGGAACATCCTAAGATTTACAGCAGACTTCTCTGATGAAACACTCCGAGCCCAAAAACAATGGTGGGATATTGTGAAAGGCTCAATGAACTGCAGGCCTCACCAAGAATTCTTTACCCGGCCAGACTCACATTCAGATATGAAGGAAAGATACACAACTTCATGGATAAGCAACAACTCAGGAACTTCATGGACTCAAAACCAACTTTAAAAGAAGGACTGAAGGGTCTACTGTAATACAACCAAACCCAAAAGCACAACAAGCACAAACAGAAAGATGGCACAAAATCCGATGACAATAATCTCTCTCAATGTCAATGGTCTAAATGCACCAATTAAGAGACACAGAGTGACAAAATGGATTAAAAAATTGAACCCAACATTCTGCTGTCTACAAGAAACACATCTGAATAATCAGAACAAACACAGACTCAAAGTCAAAGGTTGGAAGACCATTCTCCATGCAAACAACTCCTCCAAAAAGGCTGGTGTGGCCATATTAGTATCAGATAATATAGACTTCCAGGCTGAAAAAGGTTAGAAGGGACAACGAAGGCCATTTCTTATTAATTAAGGGGTATGTACACCAGGAAGAAATTACACTACTAAACATATATGCACCCAACGAGGGGCCAGCAAAATACATAAAACAACTGCTAAGAGACCTCAAAGAAGACATTAACAGTAGCACAATAATAGTTGGAGACTTCAACACTGCTCTATCAACGATGGATAGATCAACAAGACTGAAACTCACCAAGGAAATATTGGCCCTGAAGGAAGAAATGGAAGAAAGAGAGCTAGTGGATATATACAGGGCTTTTCATGCCAAAAAAAGCTGAATACACATTTTTCTCTAGTGCACATGGAACATTCTCCAAGATAGACCACATGCTGAGCCACAAAGCATACCTCAATAAAATAAAAAAGATAGAAATTGTGTCAGCTATCTTTTTCAGACCATGATGCACTGAAAATGGAAGTTAACCATACACAGAAACAGGGAGTCAAACCAAACACCTGGAAACTGAACAGCTCACTCCTGAACAACAAATGGGTCATAGAAGAAATCAAACAGGAAATCCAAAGATTTCTGGAAACAAATGAAAATGAAGACACCAACTATAAGAACTTGTGGGACACGGCAAAAAGCCGTGTTAAGAGGGAAGTTTATAGCTCTGCAAGCATTCATCAGGAAACAAGAAAGGGCCCACATAAATAACCTGACTACACAGCTGAAGACATTAGAAAAGACCAACAAAAGGAGCCCAACCCAGGCAGAAAAAAAATAATAAAACTTAGAGAGGAAATCAATGAGTTGGAAACCAAAAAAAAATCCAAAAGATTAATGAAACCAAGAGCTGGTTCTTTGAAAAAATAAACAAGATTGACAAACCATTGGCAAGACTTGTAAGGACAGGGAAAGAGAACCCAAATAAACAGAATCAGAAATAAAAATGGTGACATCACAACAGAAACCACAGAAATCCAAAAGATCATCAGAGATTACTTTGAGAGCCTGTATGCCGTGAAACATGAGAATCTAGAAGAAATGGATAAATTCCTGAAGTCCTATAACCTCCCACGGCTGAAACAAGAAGACCTCCAATACCTGAATAAGCCTATCACCATCGAGGAAATTGAAACAGTAATTAAAAGTCTGCCCAAACACAAAAGCCCAGGTCCAGACGAGATTCACTAGTGAACTCTACCAAACCTTTAAGGAGGACCTACTGCCAGTCCTTTTCAAGCTCTTCCAGGAAATAGAAGAAACAGAAACACTCCCAAACAGCTTCTACGAGGCACATATCACCCTGATACCCAAAGCAGGGAGAGACAACACAAAGAAAGAAAACTACAGACCAATATCCCTGATGAACACGGATGCTAAGATCTTCAACAAAATACTAGCAAACAGAATCCAAAGACTCATCAAGAAGATTATACATCATGACCAAGTAGGATTCATCCCGGGAATGCAAGGATGGTTCAACATTCGCAAGTCAATCAACATAATACATCATATCAATAAGAAAAAAATAAAAACCATATGATCCTATCAATAGCACAGAGAAAGCATTTGACAAGATCCAGCACCCGTTCATGATTAAAACCCTCCAGAAAATGGGAATTGAAGGGACTTTCCTCAAGATAGTTACAGCCATCTACCAAAAGCCCACAGCGAGCATCATTCTAAATGGGGGAAAAGTTGAAAGCCTTCCCCCTGAGATCAGGGACAAGACAAGGTTGCCCACTCTCACCTCTTTTATTCAATATAGTACTGGAAGTACTTGCCATAGCAATCAGAGAAGAAAAAGGACATCAAGGGCATCCAGATAGGCAAGGAAGAAGTCAAGCTATCATTATTTGCAGATGACATGATATTATACCTAGAGAACCCTAAACTCTCTACCAAAAACTCCTAGAAACAATAGACGCATATAGTAGAGTGGCAGGATACAAAATCAACACCCAAAAGTCGGTGGCTTTCCTATATACAAATAACGAAAGAGAAGAAAGGGATATTAGGGAAACAATTCCATTCACAATTGTGCCACAGAAAATCAAATACCTAGGAATCAACTTACCCAAGTGTGTAAAGGACCTGTACAAAGAAAACTACAAGACACTGCTCCAAGAGATAAAAAGAGGACACAAGGAAATGGAAACATATTCCCTGCTCATGGATGGGGAGAATCAACATTGTCAAAATGGTAATACCCCCTAGAGCTCTGTACAGATTCAATGCAGTCCCTATAAGGATACCCATGACATTCTTCAAAGAAATTGACCAAACACTCCTGAAATTTGTATGGAACAATAAACCCCAAGGATAGCTAAAGCAATCCTCGGGAAAAAGAAGATGGGAGGCATCACCTTTCCCAACTTC
Organism: Cryptotis parvus; assembly: GCA_021461705.1. Taxonomy (NCBI): domain Eukaryota; kingdom Metazoa; phylum Chordata; class Mammalia; order Eulipotyphla; family Soricidae; genus Cryptotis; species Cryptotis parvus. The sequence goes on from JAJIBD010024412.1 coordinate 124,308, forward strand.
AAACTGTACTACAAGGCAGTAGTAATTAAAACAGCATGGTATTGGAATAAAAACAGACCTGTGGACCTATGGAATAGAATTGAGTATCCTGACACCCAACCTCAAACACATGATCATTTAATCTTTGATAAAGGTGCAAAGAGTCTAAAATGGAGTAAGGAAAGCCTCTTCAACAAGTGGTGTTGGGAAAAACTGGGCAGCGACATGTAAAAAAATGAATTTTGGACCTGTGTCTAACACCATGCACAAAAATCAGATCAAAATGGATTAAAGATCTCAATATCAGACTTGAATCCATAAAGTACATTGAAGAAAATATAGGAAAAACCCTCCACGACATTGAAGCTAAAGGCATCTTCAAAGGTGAAACATCACTAACAAAGCAACTAGAAGAAAAGATAAACATATGGGACTACATGAAACTAAAAGCTTCCCATCGTCCCTATTGCAAGCTAGTGTAGTCAAGGGCATCTCTACTCCTCCCAGGAACACAAAGAGCCACAAATTCCCTTCAGGTCTTGGGAATGAGATCTATAATTATTACTGTCTTTTGGCATTATTAAATACAATACAGGTAGTTTGCCAGGCTCTGCTGTGGGTGATACTCTCTCATTAATCAGGCTCTCATCTCGTGCATTGTGATGCAACCACAACAGGAGAAGACTTCAGCTTTTTTTCCAGGTGGAACTCTGATGAGCTGTGGAATCTAAGGATGTTGAAAATGGTAGCCATCAGTAGTTCGTGAGAGTTTCCTCTGGCTTCTTGCGAGGCTCTAATGTGTGTGGGATGGCGGGCCAGGGCTAGAACTACTTCCTCCTTCCCCCAAATCTGGAATTTATATATAGAAGCATGTTCAGGATTTTTAAAGACATATATACCGGAACATGCAAGTTTTAAAATTTCAGAATATCCCAGACAAAAAAATTAGGCTATAAAATCTTTTCTAAGTAGTGAGAGGAGGGCAAGTAGAACATGCCTACCATATAAAAAGGGTGGTTAGAATGGCATGAGGAGAGCCGAGGGGGTAATGCAGTGGGTAGGTGCTTGCCTGCGTGTGGCCATGTACCCCATATGTCCCACAGCAATCACGGGTTTGATCCCCCTAAGTGCAGAGCCAGGAGTAAGCTCTAGTACCAAGTGTGGCCCCCAAAAAAACTGAAAAAGCATAAGCATTCTAGAAGCAGGAACCAGTAAGCAACACATAAAGGATATCTTAAAAATTTCAAAATACTTTTCTTACAGAATTACAGTCAAATTGAATTAAGATTAGAAAAGTCACTTAAACATGTACAGCTTTTTAAAGTTTCTATTTTTGATATATTCTTTTATAGGAGGTACTGAAGGATGCCTCAACAATGAAAGTAAAATCTGAGTTCAAGGAAATGGAATAATGAACGAGGTTAAGTGGAAGTCTCAAAGTAGGGGTCTCAAGGATGACAGTGCTACAGTGTACAGTCCATCTGAGGCGAATCTCTGACTGGACAGTAGGCTTCAGGAGAGAAAAAGGAAGTTTTGAGGGTGAAGGATAGTGTGTGAGAAAGAAATGCTATACCTCTCCCACGAGACATAATTTTGCTCTTCCTAACTGAGTTCTAAGAGTTAGAGCAGCACTTTCACTTAGTATTTTCCTGACAGTTCACGTGGTTTGGAATTAATGCAGGACCACCATATGCAATGCAAGACAAACCTACCATCTCTTGCACCACTTCCCTGTTTTTGACATCATTTTAAAAAAAATTTTATTTTCACAATTACAAGAGATATATAATTAAAAAGTTCATATTTGGGTTTTGGTCATACAGTGTTACAGCACCCATCCCGCCACCAGTGCCCATCTACCCACCACCAAACGTCCCAGTTCCCTCCCCCCCTCCCCAGCCCTCCTCCATAGCAGGTTCTTTATTTCTTTCCATTTTTCTCTTTCTCTCTTTACCTTCTCCTCCAGACTATGGATTACAGAACATACATTAAAGGGTTGTCATGTGTATATTTTTTGCCTCTATTTAATGCTCAGTTCTAGTTGTTGGCCTTGGTACCCTCAGACAATTGTTAGCACACTGTTCCATTTTCTGTCTTACCTAGCCTCTGACTCCCCTGCGTTTGTGATAATCTCCACCTTTGACAAGACCTACTGATATATGTTTCACTTGACCTTGGATATTGGTATCATAATATGCACATATATATTTATGTTATGCTAAATAAGTGCAGTCATTCTGTACTGTCTCTCTCCTTCTGGCTAATTTAAGCTCAACATAATCTTCTCCATGTCAATCCATTTATAGGCAAATTTTCTAACTTCATTTTTTCCTAACAGCTGCATAGTATTCCATTGTGTAGATGTACCAAAGTTTTTTTATCCAGTCATCGATTTTCAGGCACTCTAGTTGCTTCCAGATTCTGGCTATTATGAATAATGCTGCTATGAACA
>JAJIBD010024413.1:0-41442 GCA_021461705.1 Cryptotis parvus
TTTAAATTTATTTTTTTTTATTTTTTTTTTTTTATTTTACAATTACAAAGATATACAATTAAAAAGTTCATATTTGGGTTTTGGTCATACAGTGTAGCAGCACCCATCCCGCCACCAGTGCCCATCTCCCACCACCAACGTCCCGGTTCCCTCCCCCCTCCCCCAGCCCTCCTCCATGGCAGGTTCTTTATTTCTTTCCATTTCTCTATCTTTCTCTTTTCCTTCCTCTCCAGACTATGGATTACAAAACATACATTAAAGGGTTGTCATGTGTATCCTTTTGCCTCTATTTAATGCTCAGTTCTAGGTTGGCATTAGTACCCTCACAATTGTTAGCACACTGTTCCATTTTCTGTCTTACCTAGCCTCTGAAACCTACACGTTTGTGATAATTTCCACCTTTGACAGGACCTCCTGATCTATGTTTCACTTGACCTTGGATATTGGTATCATAATATGTACCTATATATTTATGTTATGCAGATAAATGCAGTCATTCTGTAACTGTCTCTCTCCTTCTGGCTAATTTCGCTCAACATAATCTTCTCCATGTCCATCCATTTGTAGGCAAATTTTATAACTTCATTTTTCCTAACAGCTGCATAGTATTCCATTGTGTAGATGTACCAAAGCTTTTTATCCAGTCATCTATTTTCGGGCACTCGGGTTGCTTCCAGATTCTGGCTATTGTGAATAATGCTGCTATGAACATAAAATGTAATACTCCCTAGAGCTCTATACAGATTCAATGCAGTCCCTATGAGGATACCCATGACATTCTTCAAAGAAATTGACCAAACAATCCCTGAAATTTGTATGGAGCGATAAACCCCCCAAGGATAGCTAAAGCAATCCTCGGAAAAAGAAGATGGGAGGCATCACCTTACCCAACTTCAAACTGTACTACAAGGCAGTAGTAATTAAAACAGCATGGTATTGGAATAAAAACAGACCTGTGGACCTATGGAATAGAATTGAGTATCCTGACACCCAACCTCAAACACATGATCATTTAATCTTTGATAAAGGTGCAACGAGTCTAAAATGGAGTAAGGAAAGCCTCTTCAACAAGTGGTGTTGGGAAAACTGGGCAGCGACATGTAAAAAAATGAAGTTGGACCTGTGTCTAACACCATGCACAAAAATCAGATCAAAGTGGATTAAAGATCTCAATATCAGACTTGAATCCATAAAGTACATTGAAGAAAATATAGGAAAACCCTCCATGACATTGAAGCTAAAGGCATCTTCAAAGATGAAACATCTCTAACAAAGCAACTAGAAGAAAAGATAAATATATGGGACTACATGAAACTAAAAAGCTTCTGCACCTCAAAAGAAACAGTGACTAAGATACAAAAGCAGTCCACAGAATGGGAAAGAATATTCACCCAATACTCATCTGATAAGGGGTTAATATCCAGGATATATCAGGCACTGGTAGAACTTTACAAGAAGAAAACAAACAACCCCATCAAAAAATGGGGAGAAGAAATGAACAGAAACTTCAGCAAGGAAGAAATTCGAATGGCAAAAAAACATATGAAAAAAATGCTCATCATCACTAATCATCAGAGAGATGCAAATCAAAACAACAATGAGATACCACTTTACACCACAGAGACTGGCACATATTCAAAAGAACAAGAACAACAAGTGCTGGCGTGGGTGTGGGAAAAGGGGACACTCATCCATTGCTGGTGGGAATGCCGGCTGGTACAGCCTTTCTGGAAAACAATATGGACATTCCTCCAAAGACTAGAAATTGAACTCCCATTTGACCCAGCCATACCACTCCTGGGAATCTACTCTGGGAAACCAAAAATACGCCAGCGGAAACACCATCCCTACTTTTATGTTTAAATTTATATATGAGAAAATATGCCTATGGAACACATTCCTAGAATTTGTTGAGTCAAAGGTTATGTGGTTTTGCAGCTTTGAAAGATAACTGTTAAATTGTCCTTGATGGAGATTGAACCAATTTAAATTTTTACTAATTTAGAGTACTTGTTTCCCCTACTTTCTCATGAAGATATTATGTAATCTAACTTTTGACCCCATGATTTTCTCTTATGTAAGAAATGATAAACCCAGAGCCACGGCAGAGCCTGGCAAGCTACCTGTGGTGTATCCAGTATGCCCAAAACAGTAACAATAATGAACCTCATTCCCAATGAATGGGGACATTACTGGAGCCTGCTCAATCAATTGATGAACAACAGGAAGACAAGTGACAAGTGACAAAATAGTCCCTGGCATGGTACATTGATGAAATTTTAAGACACCTAAAATGAATGTTAACCTCTGTATGTTAATGTTTTTGGGGATCAAATTGTCACCAAACTCAGATAGAAAGATGAACTTTAGAAATGGAATTTACATCAAAAGATAACAAATGAAGACAGTGTTTTTCCCTTATAGCATTATGAAATTTCATAAAGATTATGGAACCTAGATATCATTTCATGCACACTTTCTTTTCTATTTTTCCCTGCATGGTTTCATACCTTCCTTTTCTAATTTTCCCTTGCCTTGTTTCATACCCTTCTTCCAAGTGTTTGCGTATTTAAGTATCTAAATAATGCCACATGCTAGAAGTTTCAGGACATGGACCCTCACCACCACCTTCAAGGATCTTCAGCAGGTGGACTGAAAAGGAAACATTCTCCTTTCACACATTTACTCCCACTAGCTGGGGTAAGGTGAGGGGAAGCTCAAAGAACAGAACAATGAGTGCTCTGAGGTTGCACTGGAAGCTGTGGGTGCTGAGACCAGGCTACTATAATTTGGCAACCATCAATGCAAATCTCTTCAATTTATTTTTCCATATTGCCAATTAGGAGCAGCTATGTGTTAGAGAAAAGAATCAAAGGTCACTGTTCAGTGTTGCCTCTGTGGTTCACCTCCCCACATGCATTTGTTTTCGTTACTCCAAGGAAAACTAAGTAAGTTTTCTATGTTAAAGGAATGGAGAAATATGAGGGTAGATACACAAACTAATATCTGATAATTTTTTGTCCTTTGCTTTGATGAACGTTTTTCCTTTGAAGGGTATGAACTTGTGGTGTATCCAACCTGAGCAATATAATAGGATATTATAATATAATAGGATTCTATTCTGTTTATATCCCATTTGCTCATTCTTTTCCCAGATTTTACATGATTCTAGAAATTAAATATGTTGAGATTTTTATATTTTCTTCATTAGCATAAAGTCATCCCAAAATGGACTAAAGTTTGGATTCTCATAAAAATCTGACATATTAATATCTTAAAGGGAGATGCTTAGGTTAGCCTTGACCCCAGTGTATAGGGAGGAGGACAGAGAAATTGGGGGTGGGGAAGAGACAGATGGGAAACAATGGAGGAAGGGGGTCAAGGGATTTGAGGTACATCAGTGGTGTAAAGGAATGATTAAGCTAAATATTCAAACTATAGAGTCAACACACTGAAATCATGAGACTCAAACTTCAACAAACAAAATTAAAATGTGCCTGTTAAAGGATCACTATCACTATCACTATCTTCTTGTTAATCATCTATTTGCTAGAGCGGGCACCAGTAATATCTCCATATGTCCTGTCTCATGCTACTAGAACCCAAAGGCATCCATGAACATAAAGAGCCTCAAACCATTATATTAGACACGGGAATGACCTAATATAAATGTTACTGGAATTTGGCATATCAAATACTACATGAGCAGCTTGCCAGGCTTGCCGTGTGGGTGGCATACTGTTGTAGTCACCTCTAAATAAAGCATTTATTGATGAACCGTGGGGCCACTAGCGGCCACGTGAGCCGGGCTGTGATAGTCTGGTCTGCTGGGTGGAGTTGTGATGAAAGGGGAAGTCCAGATGTGGAAAATGGCGGGCCCCATGGAGTAGGGGAGGGTGGTCTGGCTTGTTGTGAGGCTCTGCTGGGGTGGCAGGCCAGGGCTAGAACCCGCCATGCCTCCCGGGCGCCTCATGAGCAGCTGGGCACAGGGAGAGCAAGTAGCAGCTCTGCCCCATGTCTGAGAGTCTCTGGTTCAGCATACCTGGGCCGGATTGAAAAAGAAACTGCTGCAGGGTAGCTGTCGATGATCCGGGCTGTCAAAGGATGTCATCATTTATTTAAAATTTAGAGCTGCTACTGGCTCTCACTGTGCCCAGCCACTCATGAGGTGCCCTGGAGGGATGGCAGGTTCTAGCCCTGGCCCGCCACCCCAGCAGAGCCTCACAAGCCAGACGAATTCCCACTCCATGAGGACCTCCATTTTCCACATCCGACTTCCCCGTCAGAACTCCACCCAGCACACCAGCTTATCACAGCCTGGCTCGCCGCGCAAGCGGCCGTTTGGTTCATCAATAAATGCTGGACTTTGAGATGACTACAAGAGTATGCTACCCTATTTGATATGCCAGATACCAGTAAAATTATGGACCTCATTCCCATGACCTGATGGAATGGTTTGAGGCACTTTTGTTCCTGGAGCAAGCAGGTGCCCTTGGGCTCTACTTGCATGAGACAGGTCATATGGAGATGTTACTGGTGCCCGCTTGAGCAAATCGATGATGAACGGGAAGACAGTGATACAGTGATACAGAGCGGCAGTATTTTCAATAACTGGATGAGGGGGGTGCAAATATCTAAAGGGAGGATGACAATATCATCCCTGGTCTCAGAGCACAGGAAAAGAAAGAAAGAAATCAAATGAAGCTGGGGAAAGAAACAGATTAAAAGCAACAGAGACCAAAGGTCAATTGGAAATAAGGTGTATTGGTGGAGTTAAGGAACAATATAGCTAATATTGAAGCCACAGATTTAACATGCTGAAACTGTGAGACCCAAACTTTGACAACCAAACTTTAAGAAGGTGCCTGTCAAGATGGCAGGCATTAGGTTAGGAGGTGAGCAGAGGACAGAACCTGGGAAAATTGGTGAGGGAAGTTGACATTGGTGGTGGGTTTGGTGTTGGAACATTTCATGTGTAACACTCAACTATGAAGAACTTTGCAAACCACGGTACTTTCATAAAATTAATTATTTAAATGTGCCTTTTCATGCTGAGTGAAATGAATTAGAAGGAGGTCAGATATAAAATAACTGCATTCATTTGTGTTATATAAAAGAATGATATGAGACTAATATCTAAGGGCAGGAAAAATGGGCCAGAAGGACTTGCCAATGATTGGAATCTACAAGTGTGTGGGGGTGGAGGGTAGGTCAGTAAAAGAAGGGACCAGTATAACAATAAGTCAGAAATTGTCACACTGGACTAGAGCTGAGTGTTGAAACTATGTAAAAGGATATCCATGATAACCCTTCAATGTCTATATTGCAAATCACACTGTGCAAAAAGGAGGGAGGGAGAGAGAGGGAGAGAGAGAGAGAGAGAGAGAGAGAGAGAGGAAGAAGGACAAAGAGGAAGAAATGAGGAAGGAGAAAAATAGGAAGGAAGAGGGAGGAGGGAGGAGGAGAAGGAGGAGAAGGAAAGGGAGAAGAAAAGGAGGAAGAGGGGAAGGTGGGAGGAGCAGGAGGATAAGAAGGAGGAGGAGGGAAATGGAGGAGGAAAAGGAGGCAGAGGAGGACGTGAAAGGTATCTGCCATAGAAGCAGATTGGAGTGTGGGGATGGAAACTGGGGACATCGGTGCTGGAAATGTACACTGGTGGAGGGATGAATGTAGAAACACTACAGGACTGAACCCCAACAACAAACTGCTTTGCAAATGGTCATTCTCATGGTGATTCAATTAAAAAGAGATAATTAAAATTAAAAAAAGGAAAACATTCGAAAAATGTGCCTATTTTTTGAAATATAGCAAACTCAAGTCTCTAGTCCGGTGTGACAATTTCTGACTATTATTGTTATACTGGTCCCTTCTTTTTCTTACCTACCCTCCACCACCCACACAATTGTAGATTCCAATCATTGACAAGTCCTTCTGGCCCATATTTCCTGCCCTTGGATATTAGTCTCATATTCTTTTTTTTTTTTTTTGCTTTTTTGGGTCACACCCGGCAATGCTCAGGGGTTTCTCCTGGCTCTACACTCAGGAATTACTCCTGGCGGTGCTCGGGGGACCATATGGGATGCCCGGGATCGTACCTGGGCTAGCATGGGCTGGCCAGTGCAAGGCAAACGCCCTTCCCGCTGGGCTATCGCTCCGGGCCCCTAGTCTCATATTCTTTTATATAACACAAATGAATGGCAGGCTGGGGAAAATGGAGGGATGTAGGTGGGAACCCAGAAATACTGGTAGAGGAAAGTAGACACTGGTGGTGGGTTTGGTGACTGACCACCTTAGGTCCAAAACTCAACTATGGATAATTTTGCAAATCACAGTGCTTTAATAACATAAAATAAAAATATTTTTAAATCTGGCATATACTTATGGTACACTATTTTTTCAAACAAGTTTAAATGAAGGTGACTGATCTATAGGCTTTTCTAAGTAATGTTTGTATGACTGGTGTGGTTAGGTCACATTTGTCCTCATGGAGTAACAGACTTTTTTCTTTTGGCTATATAAGACATACTGTAGCCTCAGAGAACTCATGATTTCCTTAAACCCCTCACACTTCCCCTGTTTCTCAGAGTTGTGATTGTTCTTGCTGCTGCTGCATGTGATCCATCTACAACACAAGTATATGTCTCACAAAGACCAAACTAATAAAATATAAAAGGTAATTATAAGGAATACTGTTGTAAGTATCTATAGGGAAAGGGAGCTATGAGCAACAGGCTTCATGAGCATATAATAATATGATTTGAATCATTCATGAAACTCTGAATGCTTCATATACTATTTAGATTTATTAGCCTGCAATACAGATGAAGACATTGACACACAATGAATATTCCCAAGGCCCTAGGCCAAGTACAGGATAGAGCCACAAACAAAGGAGTTAGCAAACATACCAAAAATCTGTACTTACACCAAATATGTCTTGAGAAGAAAAGAACAAAGCATGTGAATAAAAGTAAAGATATTGCAACCAGCAGCACCAACTATTTGTCCCATTCCAGATGAATTTTTAAGAAAGGCAAAGGAGTATAAAGAAAAAAAAAACAATTACTTGAGTTTGCTATATATAATGGGAGAGAAAATATTTAAATATAATTTGGTTTAAAGACATGTAGGCAATGAAACATAAATAATTCCATGAATCAAAGCAAAATTAAGTTAAAAGCAACATAGCTTTTTTTAATTTTTTTTATTTTTAAAATTACAAAGATATACAATTAAAAGTTCATATTTGGGTTTTGGTCAAACAGTGTTGCAGCACCCATCCCGCCACCAGTGCCCATCTCCCACCACCAACATCCCGGTTCCCTCCCCTCCCCCAGCCCTGCTCCATGGCAGGTTCTTGATTTCTCTCTCTTTTCTTTTCCTTCCCCTCAGACTATGGATTACAGAACATACATTAAAGGGTTGTCATGTGTATCTTTTTGCCTCTATTTAATGCTCAGTTCTAGGTTGGCATTAGTACCCTCAACAATTGTTAGCACACTGTTCCATTTTCTGTCTTACCTAGCCTCCTGAATCCCACACGTTTGTGATAATTTCCACCTTTGACAGGGCCTCCTGATATATGTTTCACTTGACCTTGGATATTGGTATCATAATATGTACCTATATATTTATGTTATGCAGATAAATGCAGTCATTCTGTATCTGTCTCTCTCCTTCTGGCTAATTTCGCTCAACATAATCTTCTCCATGTCCATCCATTTGTAGGCAAATTTTATAACTTCATTTTTCCTAACAGCTGCATAGTATTCCATTGTGTAGATGTACCAAAGCTTTTTTATCCAGTCATCGATTTTCGGGCACTCTGGTTGCTTCCAGATTCTGGCTATTGTGAATAATGCTGCTATGAACATAAAAGTAGGGATGGTGCTTCCCCACTCACTTAACCCCTGCAAAGAAGGTTCAGGAACTTGGATAAAGCAACATAGCTTTTGATATTTCATTTTTTTTAATTTTTTATTTTTATAATTACAAAGATATACAATTAAAAAGTTCATATTTGGGTTTTGGTCATACAGTGTTCCAGCACCCATCCCGCCACCAGTGCCCATCTCCCACCTCCAACGGTCCCCGGTTCCCTCCCCCCTCCCCAGCCCTGCTCCATGGCAGGTTCTTGATTTCTTTCCGTTTCTCTCTCTTTCTCTTTTCCTTCCCCTCCAGACTATGGATTACAGAACATACATTAAAGGGTTGTCATGTGTATCTTTTTGCCTCTATTTAATGCTCAGTTCTAGGTTGGCATTAGTACCCTCGACAATTGTTAGCACACTGTTCCATTTTCTGTCTTACCTAGCCTCTGACTCCCACACGTTTGTGATAATTTCCACCTTTGACCAGACCTCCTGAATATTTCATTTTGAATCCTACACAATTCACCTAAGTTCACCATAGTCAAAGCCAGCAAGTGCCAGATACGGCATCATGGTGTTCTTTTGTTTTGGTTTTGGGTCACACGTGGCCATTCTCAGAACTTACTCTGCACTTTGTGCTCAGGATTCACTCCTGGTAGGGTTCAGGGAACCATATGGGATGTTAGAGATAAAGCCAGGGTTGGCCACCTGCAAGGTAGTGCCCTACCCATTGCACTATTGCTCCACCCCCCCACAGCGTCATCTTTTGAGTGAATTGATATTTCTGTTCTTAGGCATGGCACATATAGTCACTCAAAGAGTTACTGAATAAAACACTGACAGGTCTATAGATATTAATAATTTAGTACCAATAATCATCTTGTGTTAGTGATAAACAGTGTTAACAAGAACAATGAACTTGAATATAATCACACAGTTCACAGAAAACCTGGGACTAACCCTCCAGCTCCTATTTCTCATTCTAAAGAAAATTATGGTTCTCAAAATAATCGCAATTTTAAGACTGTCATTCTAAAAAGGATACACAGGTGCATCAACAACATGAAATATTTCTTTTTATACCCAAGCAACGTAATGCTATTCATTTTTTTACATTTCTAACAATGTTCAAGTATCTCATGATACTTGAACTATTTTCTACTATCCTGATTTTCAAATATATTATTTCTTCTATTCTACTAAGAAAATTTCTACCAAGAATAGAAGAATAGAATATTCTACTCAGAATAGACATAGAATATTCTACTAGTCTGTTTTCTACTATTTTAATGAGGTGATGGTCTTGGCCCACTTAAATGCCTCTGCTTTTAAAACAATTGTTTATATAAGGAGTTCAACAATGAGTTATCATTTCATTGTTACATCTCTTCAGTGTCATTAATTTAGTGAATTGTAGCTTCAAATAAAAAATAGGTTTTTAGAAGGCAAAGGTGCCCTCAGAGTTGTGTGTGCTGTGTTGATTATAATGAAAGAAAATTGTTGGTTCCATTCTCAAAGTCAACATTTTATCTCTATGCTGGATGAAACAATGATAAAAGTATCATCAAAATAATAAAGAATGAGTCATCAAGATACCATCATCTCTGTCCTTTGCTTTGTCTTCTTCCTCAGTAAAGAGCAAAGTACTTTTGAGTAAAAGGAGGTCATTTTAACCTCTGAGATATTTGATCCTATTAGTAATAGGGAATGAAGAGCCAGTATTCAAACAGGGACTTATGTTACAGTTCATATGCTTCTTTTGATATAAACAGAGACCATGCAGGTGACAATTCATACTTCTATAATATGAACGGCAGTTTCTCTGTCCTCAAAGTGAATAAAAGGCATCTGTTGTACCAAAGAGAGGTCCCAAAGCTAGTGGGTTACAGTGACAAAAGTGTTCCAGAGCACAGTGGTTGATTCTAAAAACTGTCTAGTAGTGAGGATATTGCTAAGTAAGCTTTTGCATGTATGAGGCAGAGTTCAATTCCTAGCAAACACACACACACACACACACACACACACACACGTGTGTGTGCACTCCACAAACATCAATGAAATTTTTTTTTAATTTTTTATTTTTACAATTACAAAGATATACAATTAAAAAGTTCATATTTGGGGTTTTGGTCATACAGTGTTCCAGCACCCATCCCACCACCAGTGACCATCTCCCACCACCAACGTCCCTGGTTCCCTCCCCCTCCCCAGTCCTCCTCCATGGCAGGTTCTTTATTTCTTTCTCTTTCTCTCTCTTTCTCTTTTCCTTTCCCTCCAGACTATGGATTACAGAACATACATTAAAGGGTTGTCATGTGTATCTTTTTGCCTCTATTTAATGCTCAGTTCTGGAAATTTACAAATGTCCAGTCCTAAGCCAACGAGCTGTTAAGCTGTGTTTTTAGTGTGCAACATTCTCGCACAGGTAGTGACAGCTGGAAACAAAATACAGATAGTTATACCACATCAGTAGCCCCAGTCCTTTCTGGTCTGGAGTCATCCCAAGTTCTGTGCCCTCTGCTACTGTGTTTATGATACACAACACAGCACCAGCTGCTAAACGTGCCCATTTTTTAGTTCAAGGGGTGCTCAACCATTTCTTCCACATTTTTACTCATGAGAAGTGATTTTCCAAATTCATGAATGCTGGAAATGACCCAAACATAGCTCACTAAACTAATTTCTCTCAGAATTTTTAAATGCATGTGCATTTGAGCATAAACATGATCCATATGTTTCTGATTCATTTAAACTGAACTCATCAAAGGATTGTGTTGTAAGAATTGTTTGATGTCCAAGAATACTTGAGGGTTTTTTTATAATGGAATTTTATACTTTCTTTCACCATTTTCCTTAGGAAACCAAACATTGTTGAGAGTAAACAACATGGACCCCCAAGGATCTTATACTGAGTCTTATATTCAAAACTCAGAAGAAGTTGGCCTGGCAACATAGCAGGAAAGGCAGTCATAGCCTTGGGTGTACCTTGGCACTAATTCCCCAAAGAACTGAAGTGTCTAAGGGTGAGCAGGGAATCCCTTTCAGGAGACCCTCTTTCATTTGGAGATTTATTCATTCCTTTCCAGAAATCCTTCCCCAATTCTTGAAAGCTATTCTCTCATTGCCAGTTTGTGGAGAAATCTTTACAATATTGTTACCACAACTGTCTTTCACTTTTTGGAGGGGAACCAAACTGTTTTTATAATGGATACCAGTGTTAGCTCACCTGAACACAGCATCTTGTCCTGCATTTATATGCTAAAGAGACAAGACAGACATCTCTGGCTACAGCTGAGAACTAATTAAAGCTGCTCTTGACAAACATTATGCAGTTCATTCCATTCTTCCTTGATTAAGAACAAAAAGAGAGTCATTTATGGTCATGAGTCACTTGAGGTACAATGGAAGGAATTCAGCAACGCTGCTGAGACAAAACAAAACTGACATTATGAAAGCCACGTCTAAACACTAATTTAAACTGTCAACTTATTCCCAAGGAAGACTCCTGACAGAATTAAAGCTTGAAAGACCTCATAAATCACAGAGGAGATTAGCACCAGCATGAATGAGTTAAAATACATTTCTGCCTTCAGTGTGAGAGTGGTTCAAAGCAGTCCTCTAGGATTTGACGGGAAAATTAGTTGTAATAACTAGGAAGAGGAAAGTTCACAAATATAGCTTCTTGGGGATTTCAGAGTGTAACCCACCACAGTTATTTCAGGTACTTGAGTGAGTGAAATATAATATAGACACTTTCAAAATCCAACATGCTGTATAATAAAATTACTTGGAAAACGTTAGAATTCAAAAATATTATTTACAAATATCAAAAATTTCAATCCCAAACCACTAAAAATAACAAACATGTCAACGAAAATGTGTTACTCAGGAGCAACGGGAACACTTCCTATTTCCTACTTATGCCTGTCTCTTAGAACCTATTTCTCTCTTAGAACACTTATTATTCTTCAGCAAGTTCTATCACCATGCCACTAAAGTGCCATTTCAAAAGCATTTGGTTATCAACACTAAATAGTTTTGGAGAAAACGTTGTTGGTAGGGGCTGAGTGATATTACAGTGGGTAAGACACCAGGTATAAAAAGATTCGATCCCAGGCACCCCATATGGCCCCCTGAATGGCTAGGAATGATCCTCAAGCATAAACTAGTAGAAAGCCCTAAACATAGCCAGATATGATGTACCGCCCCCTCCTCCCAGTCACCAACACCTAAAAAAAGAAGAAAGCCTTGTTGGTCTTCTTTCCATCCACATTTATAGTTAAATGTTGCCTCTTCAGAACTTCTAAGTTAGGAATTAAGGAACCTCTTACCCCAGTGTGAACATCCTCAACCCTACCTACCACTTAAAGTGGGGAGGGTAGCCCTTTTGGAGCTCCTTGTCTCAAGTTGCCTGCAACAAGACAAGCAGAGACATCACAATGAGAGATAAGCTACCAGCAATTGCATGAGCTTCTCAGGGAGAAGAGGCAGAGAAATGTGAATACTAATGTTCAGCCACAAGGCATGGACTCTCCTCTCCATCCCCATGTCTCACTAATGATTTCTCTGTTTTTGCCCCTAACACCACATAAAGTAAAACTCTGTTTTCCTTAGTCACCGGTAGACTCTACATGATCTCTTCCACTTGGAGCTTATCACATCTCTCCCTTTCCAGGAATGACATTCTGAAACACAAGCTGATCTGGTCTCTTCCTTCCCAAATCAGAAAGTTACATGCAGTAATTTTATTCTGTTCTTTGATTTTCTTTGCCTTAATCAAAGTGATACAGAAATCCACATGGAGAAGAGTGGGATAATTGCTCCAGTCTTCAGACCAAATCTTCCCTAAGCTAGAATACAGCTGCTGCATTCTCTTTTCCTCTTAGGCACTTTGCTTTTCTCTCTCTGCTAGTCCATTAGTGGCAGTTGTCAGAAACAGTCAGAAATGTGTTTAAGTGACTAATAGAAAACACTTAGAGAACATTTAAGGAAGCATCTTGAGGTGGAATCCTCTGACTAAACCACACACGTCCAGATGCAAGACATGCAGTCCCAAGACCCAAGACATAAAACTTAGACCCCGCTTTGGACATAGATCTCATGACCCCTTTAAAGATGTGAATTGTTCCAGAAGCTTTTTGTCCAGGGTCACATCTATGTCAGTCTTCTGCCCAATGGGAATCTTAGTTTAACTTTTTAGTGGTGCATAGAGGTTGAATTACAGTCATGTAACTCTGAATTTAGTTCTTTAATGCCAAAACTATTGCACTTTATTCCTTTTTGGAAAAGAAGCAGGAAGCATGCAATGTAATTGAGATCTCTCCTTGGGCTCCCTTTCCAGATTCCAAAATAGAATTCAGATCAGAAACTGCAGAAGTGGTCTCAATAAAGCTGCTGTAAGGGGCATCCCACATCTTTGAGGGTAGACTTGATAGCATGCCCATAATTCCCTAGAGAACCACAGAATCATCTCCAAAGTACTCTTTGGTGATGAAAAGATGAAAATCACTCAACTCCAACTCTCACTCAGCGTAAGAAGCACACTGTTCTGTCTTATGCCTCCTGAACCTGTTCCAGTTGGCAAGTGATAATTGCCACAAAACTTTCACATGAGAATAATAAAAGATTCCTTGTCTGAGGCAAGAAGAGAAACACAACAGTATGATCTACAGGAGTATGACATTCTCAGAAAGGAAACGAAACTGTCATGATTTGCTTCTGAATGTCATTTTGGCCTTTGGCAAATTACCGCTCTTGAGACAGAAATTGTGTGAAAGCCTCACTGGTACAGTATAAATGATTTGAAGTTATTTCCAGGATCTTAATTACTCATGAACTCATAGATGTTTTCAGACTCCTGTGGTTTCTTTTAAACTTCAGCCCATAGAAATGTATACCAGGTATGAGACTGAAACCCTGGCATCAGGTAAGGGCCAGCCTGCCAGCACTTGAAGTGTAGATGAATGATTTGATTTGGTTACACTATTTAAAGCTCTGGGTGCAGGGAGGACTTTGTGTAGCCAGAAACCATGCTCTCTGTTTATAGGTCAAATGACTAGCCACTCAGAGAATCATAAAGCTCATATTTGGAGTTGTCCATCTTTTGCTGACATTCTTCCTGTGTTTGTAAACATTGCTGACTTTGACCCAATCTCTCACAAATCCATGACCAACGCCAAACAGCCAGAGAGAGACTGTAGAACATACCGTGATTCTGTAATTCAAAACAGGATGGTTTGCTAAAAGTAGAGATCTAGAGAGAATTCTTGACATAATCCTTCTTATGTCTTTTATGGTAATCATTCCCATCTTCAAAACACATGTAAAGAGTGCTCCCTTAGACATTACTTCTATAAAATAGGATATTGGGAAAAGGAGTATGTGAACAGTACGTAAGATTTCCTTTATTTTTTTAAACTATGGATAAGGAAAGAAAACCCAGCCTGATTAACTGGAGAGATAATTCTGCAGGAAGAAAAGGTCTAAAATGGCAAATACTCTCCCTAGAGTCCAGAAATCCACTTCAGGGTCCAGATTAGTACAGTAGTTTTGGCACTTGCCTTGTAAGCAGACAGTCTCAGTTCAATCGCTGTCCCATATGGTCCCTTGAGCTCCATGAGGAGTATTTTCTGAGTGCATCATCTGAACAAAACCATATAGATATATTCCATTACAAATATATTTTCAGAAAAATATAGATCCTGAAAGTTTTATGCTAAAAAGAAAGATCTTGAAATTTCCTTTTATATCAGAAGTGATTTTCCAAAAAATAAAAATCATAAGCTGAACTTAATATAGTAAAGATATTGTAATGAAAAAGTTCCCCAAAGCTCTTACAAACACTAGGCCTCACAGTCATTAGAATTAAACTAAGGTTAACAACTCTGAATAATGGGAATTCAATAATTAGAATAACAACAAAGTGATTAGAGGTTTATCACAAAGGTGTATCAATTAAAAAATAGAAGAATTGTGCTAAGATTAACAATTCAAAGTAGCCCATGCCTAAAGAATAATGTTAGGTGCTAAGAGAATGGAAGATTGCAAAGAATCCTAGAGAAGTTTATAATATATAAAATAAATCTTTTTCTTTTGCTAGCCTCCTTTAGCAAATAATTGTAATAACACATAATAAGACCAATTTTCACCAGTTCATCTGGAACAAAATACAGGTGGAACTTCATGGGTCTGTCTGAATAAATGATGTGCTAAACTGGGAGATTTGGATTTTTCTCATTTCCAGGTTAAATATATAAGTTACAAAGACTTGCTAAGCCTTTTAAAAGTTGGCTCCCCACCTTTCCTCTTTAAGATAATCCAAATAACATATGCACATCTTTCCTCACATAAGCTAATGGCGAAGACTTTACATTTTTTCTAATAAAAATAGGAATCAATCTAAAGAAATTTAATTATCAATCAAATAATAATCACTGAATTAAAAACCATAAAGCAAGGAAGAGAGATCTAGGCATTCACTGTGTTAATAATGTGTTGCTAAGTATGCCTAGATGACTTATGAAGACCAACTGACTTCTTAAAACTCGACTAATCAAGATTGGTTCATAATACCTTAAATTATGTTATCACAAACACTGCTCAGTTTTGGACTTTGTCTAAAAAATACTTAGAAATTCACTTTATTCAAAGAAAATACACACACATATTTAATTTTGAATGAAATTCAATCATAATATCAATATTAAACCAGAAACTAAGTTGTAATTATAAGCAAGATTAGGAAGGTCTATTCTGAGAAAATTACCATCTAAACAGTGAGTATAAAGAAGACACAGATTTATAATCTATGAAAAAGACAAAGACTTAATAGAGAAGCATCTTGTTTCACAGAGTTTACCATCTGCTGGAGAACAAGTGATACAAACGTGAAACCACCTAAGGACAACTGTGCAGAGTGGATGTGAAGTGTGGAAGGAAAAGGAGGCAGGAAAATGTAACCAGTAGCTTCTGTTTCTCTCTTCCCTGAAAATGTCACTGAACTTCACAAACTCAGAAACAGAGGTTGGAGATTCCTGGGGATTTGGAAATGGAAGTATTCAAAATCTACGATAGATATAAATTTTCTTTGGGGAACTCTCAAAACAGATTATTATATAGTACACACTAATTGTCCCACACGGCAGAGCCTGGCAAGCCACCCGTGTCATATTTGATATGCCAAATACCAGTAACAATTATGGACCTCATTCCCATGACCTGATGGGGTTTGAGGCTCTTTATGTTCCTGGAGCAAGCAGATGCCCTTGGACTCTACTAGCATGAGACAGGACATATGGAGATGTTACTGGTGCCCGCTCAAGCAAATCGATGATGAACAGGAAGACAACAGGAAGACAAGTGAAGTGACACACAGATTGCATAAGCATTGGGTTCTTAAAGAAAATAGGACATAAAATTATTTTAAATAAAGTTCTATTGATTTGTTGCTGCTTTGCAATATAGTATAGAATTTTTTAATTACAGCTTCACACATTATGTTTATATGTATATATGTATCACCCTCCTAACACAAAAGTTTATGCACCTTAACACCATCTCTCGTTCATTCTTAGCTGCCTTTCCCTCTCAGAGCTCTATTTCACACAGTCTAGAATTCTTTTATTTAGCTTTGTCAGTTTGTTTGGCTATTTATATTTCACAAATGACTGAAATCATCAAATTTATTCTTTAATTTCTGACTTACTTTACTTTTTATAATCAACTCCAGTTCCATCCATATTGTCACAAAAGGCAAAAGTTCAATCATTTTTTTAAAATAGCTCTCACCATAGAATGAGTGAATTTATATGCAGTACACATATAGTATAATTGATTTACCTAGTCATTGCTGATGAGCAATCAGGTTAATTCCTTTGGCTAGTGTGAAAAATGCTGCTAGGATAAATAAATCCTTTTAAAGTAAAGTGTTTTCAGATTCTTCAGACAGATAATCAGGAGTAGATTACTGGATCACAGAGAAGTTCCATTTTAGTTTGTTTTTTTTTTTTTTTTTTAGTTGTGGTCACACCCAATGGTGTTCAGGTCTTATGAGGCTCAGAGGTCATCAGAACCACATCCAACAGTCCACATCCAGCAACACTCTGGAGTCACGCAATGCCAGGGATTGAACCCCAAACCTTGAGCATTCTAGGCATCTGCTCTACTGCTTGAGCTATCTCCCCAGCCCCCTGCTTTATCTTTTTTAAAAGTCTCCAATTTGTTTTTCCCAGATGTTGAACCAATTTACATTCCCACCAACAACATATCAGGATTCCATTTTCTTTATGTCATCTCTGACTCTTGTTATTCACAGGTATTTTTTTCATATAGCCACCCTCATGGTAAGTTTATATCTGTAATTTTGATTTGCATTTACCTAATACTAAGCTATGTGGGGCATCTTCTAATATGTCTGTGGGGTATTTATCTGCATTTCTTGAATGTGAATATTCGCTACCCATTTTTCAGTTGTGATAGTTGGCACTTTTATTTTGAATCATATGAGTTCTTTGTATATTTTTGGAATTAGCCCCTTGTTTAATGTATGCTATAAATATGTCCTCTCAATGGTTGCCTTTATGTTTTGTTTTAGTTGAGAGGGTTGGACAATATCTGAGGTGCTCAGAGCTTACTTTTGGCTCTGTACTCAGTTCTCTCCTGGGGGTATTGAGTGAACTATGTGTTGTGCCAGTGATCAAACGGGTTGGCTGTGTGCAAAGTAATACCCTTTTCCCCCTACTATCTTTCTAGTCCTACCTTCTCATTTTTTTTATTTCTTCTCTTTCACAAAACAAATTAGTTTTAGTTTTAGTTTGGCTTTTGTTTCCTTTACAGTTGAGTCTAGATTACAAAGACAATAGATTGATGAATGTTCATTAGTGTGCGTTCTATATTTTCTTTGAGGTATTTTCTAATATTTAATACAACTGGAGTTCATAAATGTATCGAGAAAAATAGTGATTTAGTTTTATTTCATCCTTTTGTCTAAAAGGAGACCCATGAGATCTTTCAGAAAGATGGTAGCAGTGAATATTGGAGATAATCGTCTGTGAATCTTTTGGGTTAACAGATTTTGGACCTTGGAACAGTAGAAGTGTCCTGGATTACTTTTCAGAAAGAAATAATCCATTGTATGACAGGACACGTAATAGTGAAGTGGTCAAAATGCAGAGGCTAATGTTAGAACTCTTAAATTAGATAGAGTGGGTATATCCTCTATATGCTCAAGAGACCATTCTATTTATAATTCAGAAGCAACAGCGACAATCTCCACCTAAATTGTTCCAATGGCTGATTACTTGATCATTGCCAGAGTAATCTATCATGCAACAGACTTGGAATCAGTTATAAACTTTATAGTGCTCACTGCAGTGCATGGCATCCAGTCAGCTTTTGACTAAGCAATGTCATACTGTTGAATTCATCCTTTCAAAGAGTACTGGTGGCACTGAAAGATCATGAGGAACAAAATAAAGTTAAACCTAAAGCCAAAAGAAAGGAAGAACCAGACTCTGTATTTCAGAGACAAGGTGTACAATGCTTTGCTCCTAGACCTTAGACAAAAATTTCTACCCAAGTCTGTGCAGCAAAAGTCTGGAGAAAAGTCAACCCCAGTGATCAGACAAAGAAAGAGGCAGAAACTACCAGAAACAGTAAAATCTGAAGAGTAGGAGATTCAAAAGAATACCCAACAGACAGCCCTAATGGCCCTCCTCAAAGATAAATGAGTCTTCTTCAGTGAGCCTAAACACAAGAGAAGAAACTCAGAAGATTCCTCCTTTCATCTTTTTTTTATTTTTTTTTTGCTTTTTTGGGTCACACCCAGCAATGCTCAGGGGTTTCTCCTGGATCTGCACTCAGGAATTATTCCTGGCAGTGCTCGGGGAACATATGGGATGCCAGGAATCGAACCCGGGCAGACACAGGCCGCGTGCAAGGCATGCAATGCCCTACCTGCTGGGCTATCGCTCCAGCCCCTCCTCCTTTCGTCTTACCTTGTTAATGTGACAGGCTCTTGAACTTTAAAATTCTTTGTAACAACTCACATATTTGTAAGAATGGACCTTAAGACACTCATCCATTATTGGTGGGAATGTCGACTAAAACAGCCTTTTTGGAAAACAATATGGACATTCCTCCAAAAACTAGAAATTGAGTGCCTATTTGAACCAGAGATACCACTTCTGGTAATATACCCTAGGAGGCCAAAAACAAAAAGAAGAAACACCATCTACACTTCTATGTTCATAGCAGCACTATTCACAATAGCAGAATCTGGAAACAACCAGAGTGCCTGAGTACAGACATCTGGATAAAGAAACTTTGGTACATCTACACAATGGACTACTATGCAGCTGTTATAAATAAGAAAGTTATGAAATTTGCCTATAAATGGTTGGACATGGAGAGGATCATGCTGAGTGAAATTAGCCATAAGGAAAAGGACAGATATAGAATGACTGCATTTATTTGTGGGATAAAAGAAATTGGATACCAATATCCAAGGCCAGGCAAAACATGTACCAGGAGGTCTTGAGTGAGTGGAATATACTGCAAGTGTGTGGGAGCCAGAGATTAGGTAAGACAGAGAAAGGAATAGTATACTAATAATTGATGGAAATGATAATACCAGCCTAGAACTGAATACCAGCCTAGAACTGAGCATTGAGTGTAGGCAAAGAATAACATAAAACCTCTAAATGTATGTACTGCAAGCCACAATATGTAAGAGAAGGAAAAGAGAAAGAGATCGAGAGGGAGGGAAAGAAAGAAAGAAAGAAAGAAGAAAGGAAGGAAGGAAGGAAGGAAGGAAGGAAGGAAGGAAGGAAGGAAGGAAGGAAGGAAGGAAGGAAGGAAGGAAGGAAGGAAGGAAGGAAGGAAGGAAGGAAGGAAGGAAGGAAGGAAGGAAGGAAGGAAGGAAGGAAGGAAGGAAGGGAAGGAAGGAAGGAAGGAAGGAAGGAAGGGAAGGAAGGAAGGAAGGAAGAAAAGAAAGGAAGAAAGAAAGAGAAGGAAGGAAGAAAGAAAAGAAAGAAAGAAAGAAAGAAAGAAAGAAAGAAAGAAAGAAAGAAAGAAAGAAAGAAAGAAAGAAAGAAAGAAAAGAAAGAAAGAAAGAAAGAAAGAAAGAAAGAAAGAAAGAAAGAAAGAAAGAAAGAAAGAAAGAAAGAGAGAGAGAGAGAGAGAAAGAAAAAGAGAGAGAGAGCAGTGTGCCTTCCATAGAGGCAGGCTGAGGGATGGGGGAGGGAATCAGGGGGGCATTAATGGTGGGAAACGTGCACTGGTAAAGGGATGGTTGCTGGAACACTGTATGACTAAAATCCAAACATGAATATCTTTGTAATTGTTTATCTCACGGTGGTATAATAAAAAAATTTGAAAAGTACCTTATAATGTTCTTTAAGAAAGAATATATGAGGATCATTGCAACATCCACTGGAATGCTTTTATGATTCTTTTCTAACTTTCCCTTACTGAACTTGGAGCAGACCTACACTCACATATGCCTTTCTACACACATTTAAGAGCTAAATAAAGGTATTTGTATATTTATAAAAAATAGTAAAAGTAAATATAGTTTTAACAATAATGGCTAATCCACATTCTGAAAAGTTTGCACTCAGAATTTGGGGGGGGGGAACTCCAACAATAGCATTTTAATGTCTAATACATTAAACAGTTCAAGAAAAAAATTAATTATGCCAATGAACAAAGATAAACATAACTACTGCAAATGGAAAATATAACAGGCTCAATATTTACAATGGAGGGCGTGAAGTCCAAATCCAAACACTTTTAATAGGACAGATTAACTCATTTTTATATTGATTACATTCCTCAGAAGCAATATATCATTAGTTTTAATATCATAAATAATTTTATAAAAAAAAACAAAAATAATATTCAAGTGTGTATAATTAACAGACTTCCTAATGGATCAGTAGGGAAAAATAGATAAGAATATAAATGACATGAATCATAAAGTTTAAAATGTCTTTATGATAAATGTTTACCAAACTCAATGCTCTACTAAGAGAATATATACTTTCTTTTTTAACTTATAGATAACATTTATTAAAAATTTGACATTACACCATATAAAAAATAAAACCTCAATTCCTAGCAGAGGAAATTCTATATTACATTCTCTGACCACAGTAAAATAAAACCATAATTAATTATAGTACATAAAGAAATAAAAATGCCAAACCCTTTCAAAGCTAAAATTCTAACCAAAACAAACTAAAAACCATTACTGAGGGCAAAATAGAGATATTTTCAGTTATATGAAAATAAAAGTAATATTTAATGGAATTAAAAACAACTTTGTCCAGTAAACTGAGAGTTAACAATAAGAAAGAAGACAGCTTGAAATACAAGGAGACCAATAAAAGAACTCCCACATGACTGTTGGACAACAGGCCTTGAAAGCAATTATTCTAAATTAGAACAGTTGGCTCCAAATAAACAGGAAATTATAAACCCCAAATATTTTGATTCAGCCTTGTTTAAAATTACCGGTAAAACTGTATGTCATGAGGCAAATGGTATTTGTGAAAGTAAAAAAGATTGTTGACATAACCCTTTGTTTTAAAGATGAAAATAGTTTAAAAAATGACATAGAGAAAATAAGTATTATAGCCAAATGAGTGAAATTTCTGTATAATCTAATTTATACTTGTATCTTGTCATCAAAGGATTTGTTTTTTTTTCCTTGTCAGTTTACCAAGAGGGAGAAATAGTTTCCAATTGTTTTTCAAGTAATCATCACTCATGGATTGTAACCTGTGACCTTAAGAATGTGTATGCTTGTTATTGGAAACTGCACTTGTTGAAATGTTTTGTTCTAAAAAAATTGAATTTGCTCATCAATCTTGTGATAATTAATGTACCAATAATGCCCTTACGCATCTTGTTATAATTATTTTGACTATTATATGAGCTGTAGATTCTGTTGCAAATTAGGAACGATGTTCTAAGTTTTTTACAAAATATTTTTCCAATAAAATAATTTTATAGCAGATTCATTTCAAAAATACAAAACAAAGTCTTTCACAGCTTCAAAAATGTATTATTGAGAAGAAAGGAAAAGTAGGTTCCAAGCAAAAGACAAAATAACTAAAGAACTGGATAATTTTAGGGAAAAGTGATGAAAGCATGTTTCTTCTTCAAAAAAAAAATAGCAAGAAGAAATTCAAGAAAAAATACAACACTATAAAAAATTCTGGTCAATTTTGAGGCAAACTACAATGTGAATTAATTGTGAACATTCAGAGGAATGCAAAAAAAAGAAGGTTAAACTTTGGACTTGTATATTTGCAATTTTGTGAGATGGATATTACTTGGAATCTACAGAAGGAACTAAAACATGACCATGCTAATTGGCTCCATTATAATCAATATTTTTGTGGTCTTAATATAATACATAAACAATGATAAGACTTAAGTTTAAGTTAAAAACAAGCTTTTAAAGAAATTACTGAAATTAAATGATATAAAAGATTAAATGCTACAGATAATTTTTGACAGTGTAAAGTTAAAATTGATCAATTTTAGAAAATTAAAGAGTAGCACCTATTTATATATTCCAGTATAGGAGCTAATAGGTTTAAGTTTATGGATAATACTTAAAACGTTATGTTGCAGGTATTTTGGAGACCACTGGACTCCCCAACAATACCTGGAAATGAGTTACCTTTTACCTCCAAAACGGGTGGGGAATGGATGAAAACTCAGTAATCTGGTGCAGTTTTAAAAGACTTTACTATAACAGGTTCTTATATACAATCCTAGAACAAGAAAAACCCCAGACTCTGGGTTCCCAGCTAGACCCCAGCCACATGTAGGCCAAGATGGCTGCCACCATCTGTTTTAGCCCAACAGAGAATGGAGAGGATGAGGAGAGGAAAACGCCAAGGTTAGCCAAAATAGCAAAACGACTCCTTCTACTTTTCATAGCTTCTTTTATAGATAGAAACCCACCAAAATCTTCCAGCCCAGCCCAGCCCATCGTGGGTTGGGTTATCTAAAGATGAAGCCAGAAAATGACCCTTTTGAAATGTAGATCTTTAGGTGGGCATTTGGCTCAAGCTTCACAAAAGCCAAAGCTTATTTCCAGAGGCAAAATCTCCCTAGCAGAGAGAGGAGGGGCCGCATGTCTGAACCAGAAAGCAGTTCAGAATGTAATTTGTAGGAAATGGCATTAATACTTTTTAACATGAATTTATAGCTAGCAGATTCCAGACTCTGGAACTCACTAAGGTCCAAAATCCATCAGAATAATTCACATTGGCATTACCTTTGGAGTCAGAGACACGTTAGTTTGCCAGGAGGTGCACTGGCATGTCTCTGAACTAGGAGAACTGATTACATTATGGTTAATCCAACGTGGCCAAGTACTCTTGGGATATCTACATGTATGTCCCACATGGGGACCCATGGGAACAGAATATAGATCTGCAGCAAGCAAGAATCATGATAAAAATATTTATGCCAGATAAAGTTATGAAATCAGTCCAATTCTGCCCAAACTCCCATTGTGTCTGCTCGGAGATTCCCCAAAGGCAGGAACCAGCTCTCCACATAAGTTAAATGTACCTGGAGGCTAAGGCTCAGTAGGGCATGTTACCCAACACAGGTGTGGCTGTGGTGACCGGCTGCATTGACAGGATTATTTACACCCAAGGCTCTGACCTGTGGGCCCTGGATGGTTGATGGTCTGACAGAAAAAGACTGGGCCCCCTAGGATGAACCCAGAGCCATGGTAGAGCCTGGCAAGTTACTCCGTGGTATATTTGGTATGCCAAAAACAGTAACAATAATGGACCTCATTCCCAACAAATGGAGACGTTACTAGCGCCCGCTCGAGTAAATAGATGAACAATGGGAAGACAAGTGACAAGTGACTTAAAGATGTAATACAAACAGATAAAATAACAAAAGCACCAAACTTTGTAATGGTATGCTGAGTCCTACAGCACAATGACTAGTGACCCTCATGTACAAAGCAAAGCCAGCTCCATCCACAGCCAAAAAACCTTCAGTCATCCTTGTGAATGTCTGTGAATGGGCAAAAAATCTGTAATAACAGACAAAGGGGAAAGAAAGAGCTCTGAATCCTTTGACAATGCATCTAGACCACTTAGAGGAATCTAAGTTTAATTAACATCATTGGGAAGATTCAAGAAGAAATGGTGTCTTTAAAATAATTTAAATATAAATAAAAATAAGCAGCAAGGAGGACCTTAAAATTTTAAAAATTGAAAGCTGTGATAAGATAATTTAAAATGTAAAAATCAGTTGAGTAAGTCTCTGAGAAAGAAACTATACAAACTGAGAAAATACAAGGGCAGTGTATATAGGCATTCAATTCAAATATGAAGAAACTCAGTCAACAAAAGGAGAAAAGGAATTCAGAACAGAAATTTTATGGGTCTGGGTAGGAGAGAGATTTCCTTAGTGGTGTTCAGAAGGCCCTGGGCCCTCCCAACAGTTCCAGCCAATTCACCTGGCTGTTGGAGATGAGGGTCTAAGAATACAGTGCTGCTGCTCAGGTCCTGTGGATGCCAGGGATTTCTGAGCACCCTGTCAGTGCTTGGTGTTACAGTACATGCTGCCCAGAGCCTCTGCATCTGGCCTGGAGTTGCCTCCTGCAGGGCACTTTTTAGATAGGAGGAGGACAGTTTGAATGTGGCAGCTCTGACCACGTATTCTATACTGGCTGGTATAAATAATCTCTCATGCTGCCACAATCATCGTGGGACTAGCTAGATCTTACCAGTATATTTGCCTGGCCACATTGAATCTTTTATGTAATTAGACCAGAGAAAAATGCTGATTTGCATCCAAGCAAGCAAGCATGGCTCTCTGATAACTAAAAGGCTGATGAACAGAACAACCATGAAGTAAAGACGAGACTTTTGTGAAGACTTGCAGAAATATTTAACTGGCTATAGAATATTATTTGCTACAGATGCATGCCTTTGTACTCTGAGATACAGTTCATCTCAGAAGCCCCTTCTCCACTCTATCCTCCAGGGTCACTTCCAAGGTAGATCTTGGCTTGGCAACATTAACATCTCAAAGGGCCTAAGTGAGATACTGGAAGAAAATTAACTGAGAGAATTTGACCCTTATGGCCTTCCCTTTGGAGTGGGAGAGCTGGGTTGCAGGGATATAAAACTAGCCTGCTTCCTCTCTCTTTGTCCTTTCCCCCCTTTCTCTGGCGCCTCTTTGCTGTCTCCTCTCTACAGGGCCTTAACACGTGGTGGCAGCCATCTTGGCCTACATGTGGCCACAGTCCAGCTGAGAACCCTAAGTTCAGGGTTTTCCTATTGCTGATTTGTATGCAGAACCTGTGTTAAGGAAAGCATTTTGAAACTTCGCGGATTCTTGTGTCTTTCTCCTTCCACCCGCTGCCAATTCCCTGGGACAGAAGGGAATCCCTAACCCTGCTTCCAGATTTTGTATGGGGCACCCCAAAGTTTCCCCACACTTGGGAATCTCCAGGGCTGTCCCATTAATGTTCAGGGGATCATGCGATGCCAGAAAACAAATCAGAGTCAGCTGCATTGCAAGATGCACACCTTAACCCTTGTGTTATCTCTTTGACCTCATCACGATCACAATCTTCCCGTTAATCATCTATTTGCTAGAGCGGGCACCAGTAAAATCTCCATATGTCCTGTCTCATGCCAGTAGAGCAAAGGGCATCGGCTTGCTACAGGAACATAAAGAGCCTCAAACCATTATATTAGGTCATGGAAATGACCTAATATAATTGTTACTGGCATTTGGCATGTCAAATACAACACGAGCAGCTTGCTAGGCTTGCCGTCGGGAGGCATATTCTTTAAACACCTCCAAATAAAGCATTTATTGATGAACCGCGCCCAAGCCAGGCTGTGATGGGCTGGTCGGTTGGGTGGAGTTCTGAAGAGAGGGAAGTCCGGATGTGGAAAATGGCGGCGCCCGTGGAGTGGGTGGGGGGGTCATCTGGCTTGTTGTGAGGTTCTGCCGGGGTGGTGGGCCAAGGCTAGAACCCACCATGCCTCCCGACTGCCTCATGAACGGCTGGGCACAGGGAGAGCAAGGAACCGCTCTGCCCCATGTCTAAGAGTCTCTGGACCAGCATACCTGGGCCGGATTGAGGAAGAAACTGAGGCAGGGTGGGTGTCGATGATCCGGGCTGTGATGGGCTGGTCGGCTGGCCTCATAAAACAGGAAATTACAAAATGAATTATATGGTTAAATACAGAGTTGAAAGGCAAATATTCATCAAAGAAAGATAATTTACCAAGTGTGGAGTAAAATTAAACAAGATCTTCACCACTTAAGTATGTCATTGTGCATTTCTCATATACCAAAATTAATGACAATATCCAGAAAGTTTCCTGAGAGAAGTATAAATAGATTGCTTAAATAACAAACACATGAAAAAATATTCTTTTTCATTGGCATGAGATCATAAAATTACCAAGGGAAAACACAACTATCACCACTATGATCCCTTAATACCAACTCAGGTGACATATCTACAAATCCACAACTTGTCATATGTATGTACATTTGTATACAACTGATCTTAAGTTTTGGTTTTCAATAATGCCTGAAAGACTCTTAGGCTTACAAAGAACAATGAAGTAGTCAACCTGATCACATCAAAGTCTAGTCAAGAGAAACTGGAAAGGGGGGTGTGGAAGGAGTATGGTAGGAAGGGAAGACTAATGCTTTTACTTTAAACCCTGGGAGTCAGGAGATAATGTCAATAGAAGAAACGAGAAGCACTGATTGAAGTTAAATGAAGTTAACAAAAGTTGTGACCTGTCTAGTTTCAGGAGAAAAGAAAGATGGGATTAATATTTTTAAATGTATGTCAATAATAATTCTTGATATTTTGTATAATTTATGACTAATTTATGTCTATCATAGCAAGAGGCCAATAGATCATATCTAAAGTTAATAAGTCAAGAAACAGATATAATTAATTATAGAGGAATAGACAAGAAACATATAACTAATCATAGAGGAATAGAAATTAAAGAAAAAGGAAATAATAATTTAGGAAATTAAAATAGTTGCCTCTATAGTCTATGATAGGAAGCAAAGACCTGCGTTTATTTAGATTTTTAAATAAACAGATCATTTCATACCTTAGTTTGACAAAGGATAGAGATAGAATAATTGTTTGGGTTTAGGGAAATACTTAGAAGAGCAAATTAAACACTTTTTGTAAGTTGTTAGTTAAGGAAGAAAAATAACTACTGGGAGAGAACTTTACAAGAAGAAAACAAACAACCCCATCAAAAAATGGGGAGAAGAAATGCACAGAAACTTCAACAAGGAAGAAATTCGAATGGTCAAAAAACATGAAAAAATGCTCATCATCACTAAGCATCAGAGAGATGCAAATCAAAACAACAATACCACTTTACACCAAAGAGACTGGCACATATTCAAAAGAGCAAGAACAACAAGTGCTGGCGTGGATGTGGGGAAAAGGGGACACTCATCCATTGTTGGTGGGAATGCCGGCTCGTACAGCCTTTCTGGAAAACAATATGGACTTTCCTCCAAAGACTAGAAATTGAACTCCCGTTTGACCCAGCCATACCACTCCTGGGAATCTACTCTGGGAAACCAAAAATACGCAGCGGAAACACCATCCCTACTTTTATGTTCATAGCAGCATTATTCACAATAGCCAGAATCTGGAAGCAACCAGAGTGCCCGAAAATCGATGACTGGATAAAGAAGCTTTGGTACATCTACACAATGGAATACTATGCAGCTGTTAGGAAAAATGAAGTTATAAAATTTGCCTACAAATGGATGGACATGGAGAAGATTATGTTGAGTGAAATTAGCCAGAAGGAGAGAGACAGATACAGAATGACTGCATTTATTTGCATGGCATAAATATATATGTACATATTATGATACCAATATCCAAGGTCAAGTGAAACATATATCAGGAGGTCTTGTCAAAGGTGGAAATTATCACAAACGTGTGGGAGTCAGAGGTTAGGTAAGACAGAAAATGGAACAGTGTGCTAATAATTGTCGAGGGTACTAATGCCAACCTAGAACTGAGCATTAAATAGAGGCAAAAGGATACCCATGACAACCTTTTAATGTATGTTCTGTAATCCATAGTCTGGAGGGAAGGAAAAGAGAAAGAGAGAGAAGGGGAAAGAAATAAAGAACCTGCCATGGAGGTGGGCTGGGGAAGGTGGGAGGGAACCGGGGACGTTGGTGGTGGGAGATGGGCACTGGTGGAGGGACGGGTGCTGGAACACTGTATGACCAAAACCCAAATATGAACTTTTTAATTGTATATCTTTTTATTTGTATATCTCACGGTGGTATAATAAAATACTTTTAAAAAATTTTAAAAAAAAGAAAATAACTACTGGGAGAAAGCAGAACAATTCATGGAGCTCAATAGAAATAAGAATAATTTCTGTTCTCTCAGCTCATGAAGGGAGACCTTCTAATACATGAGCATTAGGAATACTCAGAAATCATGAGTTCCAATTAGCCTTAAATTGAAATCTTCTTCTGGTTCCAACATACAAATTCTTCAAAAGGCTTATAATAAGTCAAAAAATGCCAGGTAACTTAAGTAGGTATATAAAAAATAAACACAAAAGAAATACTACAAATTTTTGCAGCTGATGATGAAAAATTCATTGTGTTTGGTACCAAATCATAAGATAAATCAAACATGACTCATATCTAGGAAAAAATCAATAAAATTTCCAGAAATTATATAAATCATTAAATTTGGCAGAACAGGTAAAAACTGTTTAATTTTACTCCATGCAGAGAGAATTAAGGCATGGAAAACTTGACCATGATGTGAAGAAATACAGCAAATGAAGAAAGATGCAACTAGATGTTTGGAGATAAAAATGCAGAAATTAGGACAGTGTAACATTGACATAATGATAAATAGATTAACAGAAGAGACTGAGATACACATACACTCTTACAAAAAAAAACACATACACTCTTACATAGCGAAATAATTTTCAACAAAATTTTGGCTATTCAGTAACAAAGGATGAACCTTTTAAAATAATTTTTTTTTGCTTTTGGGCAACACCGGGGCGCTCAGGGTTACTCCTGGCTCTGCACTCAGGAATTACTCCTGGCGGGCTCGGGACCTATGGATGCCGGGATCGAACCGCGGCTGGCACGGCCGGGCCGCAGCAAGGCAAACACCCTACCGCTGGGCTATCGCCCGGCCCCTTAAAAATAATTTTTAAATAATTAGACAAATACAAATAAAAAACAATTTGACCCTTACCATTATACACAAAATTAGTTTCAAATGTATCACTAAAGAGGACATAAAGATGACAAATAGGCATATGAAAAGATTGACATTACTTATTATTAATTACATGCAAATTAATCTATTTATGCATTTGCATACCAAATTTATCAGTAAAGATGCAGAAATGTTACTGGCGCCCACTCAAGCAAATCGATGAACAACGGGATTCAAGTGATCAAATGAAGTGAAAGATTGGAACAACTGAAGTTCTTAAATATGTCTTCCTTAGGAGGCAAGTGGTATTTCCATTTCTGAAAAAAAAAATTCTGTCTGCTTCTTTCATAGTTAAATATTTATTTACTATATGACCCAGCATACCGGCCCAGGTATGCTGATCCAGAGACAGACATGGGGCAGAGCTGCTATTTGCTCTCCCTGTGCCCAGCCACTCACAAGGCGCCCAGGAGGGATGGCGGGTTCTAACCCTGGCCCACCACCCCAGCAGAGCCTTGCAACAAGCCAGAGGACCCCCCACTCCATGAGGGCCTCCATTTTCCACATCCGGACTTCTCTCTCATCAGAACTCCACCCAGCAGACCAGCCTATCACAGCCCGGCTCATCGAAGTTCCACCCTGCAGCAGTCTTTTTTTTAAATCCGGCTCAGGTATGCCAGTCCAGAGACTCACAGACATGGGGCAGAGCTGCTACTTGCTCTCCCTGTGCCCAGCTCACAAGGTTCCCAGGAGGGATGGCAGGGTTTAGCCCTGGCCCGCCACCCCAGCAAAGCCTTGCAACAAGCCAGACGACCCCCCACTCCAGGAGGGCCTCCATTTTCCACATTGGACTTCTCTCATCAGAACTCCACCCAGCAGACTAGCCTATCACAGCCTGGCTCGCGGTTCATCAATAAATGCTGGACTCAGAGATGACTACAAGAGTATGCTATCTGCACGGCAGAGCCTGGCAAGCTACCTGTTTTGTATTTGATATGCCAAATACCAGTAACAATTATAGACCTCATTCCGGAATGGATTGAAGCTCTTTATGTTCCTGGAGCAAGCAGATGCCCTGGGCTCTACTAGCATGAGACAGGACATATGGAGATGTTACTGGGGCCCGCTCGAGCAAATCGATGATGAACAGGAAGACAAGACAGACAGTGACCCAGAAACCCAATGTCTAGGTAACTACCCAGAAAAAATTAGAGAATATATCCAAAGAACAACATTGTACAAGAATGTTCATGTGCTTTTCCACAATAGTCAAGCAACATAAACAATTTAAATGTGTGTTAACTGGTGAATACATAAGTAAATGTGGCAAACTGGAATACTACTCAGCAATAAAAATAGCTAGTAACTGAAACACAACAAAATGGATGAGTCCAAAAATAATTTTTGCAGAGCAAAAGAAGACAGATGTAAAAGGTATATACTATAAAAAATAATTTTATAAGAAATTTTAGATCAGAACAAAGAGCAACATTGCAAAGATGGTTGTCAGAGTTGGGTATAGGGGGAATTGATGCAAAGAGCACAAGAGAAGTCTTTGGGGTGACATACGTGTCCTGCACAACCACTGTGATGATTGATGAGTGACTATATGCTTTCATCAAAGCCGATTAAATTGTATACTTAAAATTAATTCAATTGTATCACTGTCACTGTATCACTGTCTTCCCATTCATCATCGATTTACTCGAGCAGGCACCAGTAACATTTCAATATGTCCTATCTCATGCTAGTAGAGCCCAAGGGCATCTGCTTGCTCCAGGAACATAAAGAGCCTCAAACCATTCCACGGGTCATGGGAATGAGGTATATAATTGTTACTGGTATTTGGCATATCAAATACGACACGGTAGCTTGCCAGGCTCTGCCGTGAAAGTACTATGGTGATTTTAGTATGGCCATGGTTTTAAAATAAATTTTTAGTAAGAAAACAACAGCAAAAAATATTCATCAAAAATATAGGGGCTGGGGCGATAGCACAGTGGGTATTTGTACATTTATCTCAATAAACTTGATTCTAATAGAAGTAACACCTTTAGAAGCAAGCCTGAATGTAGAAATGTGTTTTATTTGAATTTCTATATTTTATTCCATGTATAAGATATGGGTTAAAATTACTGTGTGTGTGTGTGTGTGTGTGTGTGTGTGTGTGTTTGGGTCAGTCCCAGTGATTTTCAAGGCCTACTCCTGCCCTGTACTCAGAGATCACTCATGGCAACACTCAGGAAAACAAATGTGGTGCCAGGTATTAAATCCAATTAAGCCACATACAAGACAAATGCCCCTATATGCTCTACTATCTCTCCAGCACTTGGTTAAAATAAATTTAAGAATAAATAAAATTAAATTATGGGTTTTTTTGTTTGTTTTAGGGGGGCCACACCCTACAATGCTCAGGGGTTACTCCTGGCTCTTCGCTCAGATCTTACTCCTGGCAGTACTTGGGAATCATATGGGATATGGGGGATCGAACCGGGTCAGCTGCATGCAAGGCAAACGCCCTACCCACTGTGCTATCGCTCCGGCCCTGAGAAAATTAAATTTTTATCAGATGAATTTGAATCACAATTTATGTGGTTCACATGGTTTCTATTTTATTTTATGGATAAAATAAATAAATTTAATATTTTATAAAAGAAAGATACAGAACAATAAAAAGGCCCATTCAAAAATAAACTTATAAGAAAAACTTTCTGATTTCCATGAGAGGAGACTGGACAATTATGAGGATTTGCATTTTTTTTTAAGTAAAACAGGTTTTATTATGGAGGTTTTAGGAGGGGGAAGGAGGAGGGAGAGAGGGAGAGAGAGAGAGAGAGAGAGAGAGAGAGAGAGAGAGAGAGAGAGAGAGTACACATCTCAAGAGGGGAGCGGGGGGGGACACATGTGCTCAGGCACCACATGTGCTCGGCCACATGGGCTCAAGCAGCACATGGGCTCAGGCAGCATGTACACCAGGATTTGCATTTTTAATAAAAATCTCAAATTGCCTTTTTTTTAATTTACTATAGAATCCTGATGCTCTTCAGGAAAAATAAATATGCAAGAATAGTTAAGAAACACCTGAGTAAATTATTTCTGCCACACCAAGCAATATATTTTAAAATCTATGCTATTCCTTTTGATTTTATATAATACTCTTTTGTTCAGTTGCTTTGTATATATTGCAGGAAAACCAGTTAAGTAATCTTAGTTTACAGTAGATTCTTAGGCAGTTATACTGACTTTATACTAAGTAAGCTTCTTCCAAATTTATTGTCTCCTTACAACATGAGATGAAGATAAACTGCACTTACTTAATGGACTTGGATTTTAAATATTTAGTTTGTGAATCTGATGTCTACAGGTCAACTTATTATTCTAGAAGATAAAGAAATCCTTGTTTGAACAAAACTAGAATGTGCAAATTTGTTTGTCAATATATCCACATCTCCTTCAAATAATGTAAATTTAAGAGCTTATGAATTAGTCTGAGCAGCTTGCTGATGATCATTTGATAGACTGTGTGGGAAATTGAGCTAACTTCAAATTTATGAACTGATGGAGCTATTCCTTATAATGATTAACAATGAGTCACAGAAGAAACCAAGGGTCATTCTCAGGCACATGTGCCTAATGTCAGGTGTGGAGAGAGTGAGAACAGTCAGAGAAGAGGAAAAGGCCTCATGACAGTCTGTTAGCTAATTTTCATTTCTAAAGCGAAGACACAGACTGGAAAAAATTTTAAGGAGAACTTAGTGCCTAAGACATCTCCAAAATGGGAGCTTTGTGAAAATCTTGCATCACTGGCCCCAAAAGATGATTAATATAGGAAAGCAATAACTCAGAAGAAGCTGTAATAATATCACAATATGTTTACCTAATTTAGGAACTCAGAGTTGTCTATAAACTCAGAGCTGACCATAAGCGCAAGGAACATAGGCTCTGATAATTGATGTTTTTACCTGAGAAACACATCATATACACATTCCAAGACCCAGATGTGAAACAGAATTGGATAGAAAAATAAGTAACAGAAAATAGGAAAAAAAGTAACCAAAACCAATATAATAATAGGAGGTAGTAAAACAGACAAAAGACAAAGTCATTCCCTCAAAAGTGATTTGGTTATACAATTAATGTTTATTATGTCTTTAAAAGAGAAATTAGTAACATGAACCATATTTAGTCACTAAAACAATTATCCAACAAATATTATCTCCTATATATACTATATGAAGATACTATACAATGCACCTTAAAAGCATTATCTCATTCCAACAGCACAAGAATATCATGAGAAAGGTAAATATTGTTATTTTCTGTGTTCTATAGATAATGAAATTAAAATCTGACTCAGCTGAGGGTTGGGTTGAGACATGAACCCCACCCTATTTGCTGGCATGTTGGTCCAACAAATAGAACTACCGACTGATAAACAAAAAAATTATCAGGTAAAATCCAGTCAACTTATTGATTAAATACTCTAAAATTGTGAATGAGTATAGGAATACACTTTTTATATGTTTGAATTCTCTTTCTAATAAATAAATAATTTTATGTTGATTAATGCTCTGGCTAAAAATTGCTTTTAGGGACGAAAAGAATATCAATGTTCCTCTTCTTTTTATAGAGAAATAATATCGAGGGTTGATATATCCTAAATTATAGTTACTATTTCTGTACATATCAAACATGAGTATTAAGTGATAAAACCAGACACTGTGAAGACTGTACATACATAAAGGAGTCTATAATCTAGTAGAACTAGTATTAAACAATTAGAAATCACATTGGGAATAGTCTAAGTTTTTGTGCCTAAACAATGCTTAACATATTAAATGCAAAATAGCTCTTGTAAAAAACAAAACAGCAAATCTAAAAGTGTGGTGCAGAAATATCCAGAGTTCTGTAAAAAATATTTCAACATCATTTTTCTGTAAAAATATTTCAACACCATTTTCATAGTGTCATTTTATTGTCATTTTTAGTGTGTACATGGACAATTTTTATTCTTATATGCTTTGAATGTAAATGCCTAACTTTTCTAGCTCAAGCAAAATGACAAATTTCATGGAAAGACAAGAAGTAGGTAGACTGAAACTTAAGTTTTTAAATCTCATTAAAATGGTCCCTGAATGATTCTGCACACAGAATCTTCAAAATCTCTCAGTAAGTTTATCTTCTGTGCCAGTGCAGTGGTGCTCCAATTTAAGCATGCCTCAGAATCACCTGTAGGGCTTTGTAAAAACACTCATTTCTGGGCACACTCCCAGGACACTCTGATTCAGCCAGTTTTGGCTGAGTTTTGAGAATCACTGGCCTCAGCTGTACACCAGTCCAATGTGAAACCCTACAACTGGCTTAAATCCAGTTGAAAATTCAAATATCTGACCTATTTTGGCCTTTTCAACTTCCATGTATAATTTTTCCTTATGCACTGTTCTATCAAGATTTTCTACCTGGATACACAACTGTCAGATAAGCATTCAGAGGAAAAAATTTTAATTTTATATTTTTTTAAAAAAATTTTAAACAATTACAAAAATGTTCATATTTGAGTTTCTGCCATACAGTGTTCCAGCACCCATCCCTCCACCAGTTCCCATTTCCCACCACCAATGCCCCGATTCCCTCCCCCTCCCTAGCCTGCCTCCATGGCAGGTTCTCCATCTCTTTTCTCTCTCTCTCTTTTCTCACTCTTTCTCTCTCCTTCCTTCTCTTACAATTTGTGGATTGTAATATATATACTTAGAGGTTATCATGTGTGTCTTTTTTGCATGTATTTAATGCTAAGTTCTATGTGGTAATAGCACTTTCAACAATTATTGGCACACTGTTCCCTCAGAGAAAAACTTTTGAAGTATAATAGTTCTCCCTAGAATTTCACATATTGGAAATGTTAGGTGAAGTTAGAAAGTTGCACCTTCAAATGACTCATCAGCGCTGAAAATTCTACAGGTAAAACCCATGGAGCATGTTGCACATAGCTAGCAGCCACCCTCCATATTCTGTTAGTAAAGAGTTAAGTGTTCAAATAAAAACACTATCTGCAACTACCTTTTCACGACACACTAAGGCGCACATAACACCCAAGAGAATTCCATAAGGTGGAGAAATCTTTGAGAGCTTGTTGTCCTCACAGAAAGTGTGCCAGCATCCTGACAGAATTAGGAAGTCCTCCTTGAATTGCCCTCCAGACATGAGCACACACAAAGGAAGGCTTCATCTGAAATCCTACGCAAATAAGAGTCAAGTGAGAAAAGTGGAACATTAAATTTTAGAATTGGCAAGCAATGACGTTCTGCAAACATGAAGGTATTATTTAACTAAGAACTGGAATTCTGTAAAACTGCAATTGTGATAACTAAACCTTCCACCCACCCCCTACTTCCCCACTGCCAAGTGAAGTCTTTACCAGGATGAAAATCTGAAACACAGTTATGTCATCCAGGTTAATGAACACTAAGGTAGTATTCCAAAATTCTCCAGTGGGGGAATTCAGGAGTTTTAGAGATTTGCAAGCAAGTAGAGAGCTTCTACTTAAGGTGGAAGGATGCTTTATCACACAATTAGATAGACCTGCTATAGTCAATGAGCAATTTCCCTGGAATACTCCTTAAGCTCTTATTACCGAGCATTGATAGACTTTTCTTCTCTAAACAACTCAAGTTTCTGTGATACTATTCGCAGTGACATAGAGCCATTTCGCCTGTTCGCTTTGTACTCAGATCTGCAATTCCTCATTGTATTCAAATCCAGAACTTCACAAGGATTCCAAAGTCAGTCATGCCTATTTAATTCATTCAAGGAATTTACTATATTAGATATTAGATGTGAAGAAATAGATGAGTCTGGTCTGGATACAGTTCCCAAGGAGTCTTATGTTGAAGATATAAAGTTGCCCATATTAATTATTAAATAGAAGTGACAGTGTGACAGTAATCATTACTAATCAGGGGCAATTATATGGTACACTGACAGTTAAGTGGTGGCGAGAGAGCTCAGAAAATGGGGTGTTACTTGTTACAAAGTTTTTTTCAAGAAAAGGGGTTACTTAACTGAGCTGTGAAGAACAGACAGAATGTGGTCACAGAAATAATAAAAGGCAAAATGGTAAGTGTTGCAGAAAAGAATTTTGCTTATTATAGTTTTGGACAGTATATGTGTACAGAGCTCAATACCCTAGAATCAATCCTTCCAGAGTCATTGACATATAGCAATCCTTCCAAATAAAAGCCTTTTTGGAAGTTCTGTAACATCACTGTCTAGAAATATTTTTGAGGTTTTTATTTTCATCCTCTGCCCCTACTGGGCATTCAATTTCCTAATATGAAACTCAATGCTACAGAGCACATATTCATGTTTATGCCTAGTCTTGGAGTATGCAGTGTTTTTAAGGACATGGTAAGATTTGATTCATTTATATACAAATGATGTTTTTAAAGTGCTTTTAAAATGGAAAAGATCTCTACAAAGGTAACTTACCTAACTTATTTTGGAGACTAACAGAGAAATCTGAGTGTAAATATTGAATGACCTTATATACTTTGTCGATCCACTGATGCCTTTTTCAGTTGAATCATTTGAACTTCTTCATAAAGGAAAACACTTGAAAATGGGGCAGAATTTTTTTTCAAGTAACAGAAAAAAAAGACCTGGATGCAACAAAAAGAAGCAGAAAATGCTTGGAAATAAGTAAACTCTAAAGGAGGAATAGGGGAGAGATGAAGCAAAGGATGAAAAACCTTTTTTACAACAATATAAAAACTTCTGAGGGTCCCTACTGTGGAAAGTACTATGGACTCTTCTAAGGAGATTGCTCCCCATGGGCACACCCATTATCAGGACTGCAGACCATCTGTCTGGCTGCCTTTGGCATTTCTGTCCTTGTGGGATAGAGGGAAGACAGACAGAATGCATGGGCTGGAGGAGGCGATGCATGCCGGAGAGACCTGTGAGGATTGGAGGAAACAGATCACGTTGGACCCAAGAGCCAGACACCTGTGTAAACTGCAGGAAGCTGAGAGGAGCCCAGCTGAGCTGATGGAGACACCACATGCATGTGGCTGTAGGAGGCAAAGTCACACAGAGACAAAGCAGGCACTTGCGTGTGTGTGTGTGTGTGTGTGTGTGTGTGTGTGTGTGTGTGTACAGGATCACACACAGATGCTGGGGAAACAAAGGCACACGGATGTACAAAAGGATAAAGAAATGTTGAGAGAAATAAAGAAATACTGAAATGCAAAATTATCCCCCAATGCCTAAAATTGTCAATTTCTAAATAAATGCCCTCGTGCTGCATTTTAGAGAAATGTTATTTGCTACAATAAAAAAGTATAAACAACATCATTCACAAGTTATGGCTACCCAACTAACTTCTTTTAATAGTCCTCAAATATCTAAACAGAAGGTCTAACAAATGGGAATTTACATTTCAAAGAAAACGGAAACAACTCCTAGAGGTATTTTGTAAGATATCACCTCCTTGCCCCTCCACTCCCAACACACACAAATACTGATTCAGAAATTTCAGACATGAGGGTTCAATCATGGGTGATACTGATGCCCACTCCTGCTTAAGAGCTCCTGAGAGGTTGGGAGCGGCTAGGATTCCATTTAGGGAAACATAGATCTTGCCTCTGGAAAATGAAACTGTTCACCTCCTCTCTATTTAAAAGGAATATCTCCACCATTCATGCAAAACATAATAAGGAAAACAGCAATAATGATCTTAAAATTTGAAATCTTAGAAAAAGAATATACAATATAAAGTTAATACCAGGTAGTTTCACAAAAAGTTCCAGTTTAATATTATTAGGATATAGTAATTCACACTTTCAACAAGCATATTGGTTCTCCTATTATTAGTACTATGAGCATAGCATAAGATGGTATTTCCCAAAATATCTTCCATGTCATGATACAAAGTCAAGTAAAATTAACCCCCCCATATCTAAAAGATATGAATGACTGTTTCTAAATAAATGTTCTTGCAGTATTTCACAAAAAATTATTGCTACATAAAAAAAGTATTTATCAAAAATACACTTCACTGTGTTAGAATAACCCAAAAAAAGTTCATTTAACAATCTAGACAAAAGAACACTCACATTTAAAAAAAAGACCAAACAAGATTCTCTACAGAACAGCAGAGATGGAAAAAAAGACTCACAATTAATGAACAGACAACAAGAGATAATCGGGATGAATTCAAAAGGAATAACATATGGACCATTGTAGACCCAGAAGGGCAAGAAGAAAACTCTGATGATGAAGAAACTGCCAAAGACATCATTGCTGAGAAATTCCCGGAAATAAAGAATGCTTGCCTCCAGATTCAAGAGACATGCCTGGTACCAGCTAAAAGAAAACCCAATAAGAATACTCCAAGGCACGCTCTTAATTAGAATGAAAAAAGTTATAGATAGAGATAGAATACTGAAAACACAAAGATGAGTAGGAAATCACATACAAAGGAGCAACCCTAAGACTTACGGCAGACTTCTCCAATGAAACACTGTGGGCCAGAAAGCAATGGTGGGATATTGTGAAAAGGCTCAGTGAAATACAGGCATCACCAAGAATTCTTTACCCAGCTAGACTCATTTTCAGCTATGAAGGAAAGATACAAAACTTCATGGAAAAGCAACAACTCAGGAATTTCAGTGGACTCAAAAACAACTTTAAAAGAAGGACTGAAGGGTCTACAGTAAAATAAGACAAAACCCAAAGCACAACAAGTTTAAAACAGAAAGATGGCACAAACTCCCATGACAATAATCTCTCTCAATGTCAAAGGTCTAAATGCACCAATTAAGAGACACAGAGTGGCAAAATGGATTAAAAAAACGGAATCCAATATTCTACTGCCTACAAGAAACACATCTGAATAATCAGAGCAAACACAGACCCAAAGTCAAAGGTTGGAATGCCATTCTCCATGCAAACAACTCCTCCAAAAAAGGCCAGTATGGCCATACTAATATCAGATAATATAGACTTCAGGCTTAAAAAGGTTAGAAGGGATAATGAAGGCATTTCTTATTAATTAAGGGGTATGTGTATTAGGAAGAAATTACACTAATAAACATATATGCACCCAATGAGGGGCCAGCAAAATACTTAAAACAACTGCTAATAGACCTCAAGGAAGACATTAACAGTAGCACAATAATAGTTGGACACTTGAACACTGCTTTATCAACTATGGATATATCAACAAGACTGAAACTCACCAAGGAAATACTGGCCCTGAAGGAAGAAATGGAAGAAAGAGAGCTAGTTGATATATACAGGGCTTTTCATCCCAAAAAAAAAAAAACTGAATTCATACTTTTTTTCTCCTGTGCGCAAAGAACATTCTCCAAGATAGACCACATGCTGAGCTACAAAGTATACCTCAATAAAACAAAAAAAGATAGAAATTGTGTCAAATATCTTTTGAGACCATGATGCACTAAAATGGAAGTTAACCACATACAGAAACAGGGAGTCAAACAAAACACCTGGAAACTGAAATACTTAATATTTTGCTGGCCCCTCATTGGATGCATATATGTTCATTAGTATAATTTCTTCCTGATATACATAACCCTTAATTAATAACAAATGGCCTTCATTATCCCTATCCCTTTTTTTACCAATGGGTAATAGAAAAATAAAACAAGAAATCCAAAGATTCTTGAAAACAAATGAAAATGAAGACACCAACTATAAGAACTTGTGGACACAGTGAAAGCAGTGTTAAAAAGGAAAGTCTATAGTTCTGCAAGCATTCATCAGGAAAAAAAAGAAAGGGCCCACGTAAATAACCTGACTACACAGCTCAAAACATTAGAGAAAGACAACAAAAGGAACCCAATGCAGGCAGAAAGAAGGGAAATAATAAAACTTAGAGAGAAAATCAATGAGCTGGAAACCCAAAAAACACTCCAAAAGATTAATGAAACCAAGAGCTGATTCTTGAAAAAATAAACAAGATCGACAAACCACTAATAAGACTTGTAAGGACAAGGAAAGAGAACCCAAATAAACAGAATCAGAAATGAAAAGGAGCACATCACAACAGAAACCACAGAAATCAAAAAGATCATCAGAGATTACTTGAGAGTCTGTATGTGATGAAGCATGAGAACATAGAAGAAATGGATAAATTCCTGGAGTCCAATAACCTACCACGGCTGAAACAAGAAGACCTGCAGTACCTGAATAAGCCTATCACCATCGAGGAAATTGAAACAGTAATTAAAAGTCTGCCCAGACACAAAAGCCCAGGCTACAGATGGATTCACTAGTAAATTCTACCAAACCTCTAAGGAAGACCTACTGCCAGTCCTTTTCAAGCTCTCCCAGGAAATAGAAGAAACAGAAACACTCCCCAAACAGCTTATACAAGGCACATATCACCCTGATGCCCAAAGCAGGGAGAGACAATATGAAAAAAGAAAACTACAGACCAATCTCCTTGTTGAACACAGATGTAAATACCAGCAAACAGAATCCAAAGACTCATCAAATAGATTATATATCATGACCAAGTAGGATTCATCCTGGGAATGCAAGAATGGTTCAACATTCGCAGGTCAATCAACATAATACATCATATCAATAAGAGAAAAGAAATAAAAACCATATGATCATATCAGTAGACACAGAGAAAGCATTTGACAAGATGCAACACCCGTTCATGATTAAAACCCTCAAAAAATGGGAATCGAAGGAACCCTTCCTCAATACAATCAAGGTCATCTATTACAAATCCCACAGCAAGTATCATTCTCAATAGGGAAAAATAGAAAGCATTCCCTCTAAGATCAGGGACAAGACAAGGTTGCCCACTCTCACCTCTTTTATTCAATGTAGTACTGGAAGTTCTTGCCAAAGCAATCAGAAGAAAAACATTAAGGGGCATCGAAATAGGCAAAAGAAGTCAAGCTATCATTATTTGCAGATGACATAGTATTATACATACAGAACCCTAAACTCTCTACAAAATAAACTCCTAAGAGCAATAGATACATATAGAAGAGTGGCAGGGTACAAAATCAATACCCAAAAGTCGGTGGCTTTCCTATATACAAGTAACAAAAGAGAAGAAAGGGATATTAAGAAAATGATTCCATTCACAATTGTGCCACAGAAAATCAAATACCTAGGAATAGATTAACCAAGGCGTGCAAAGGACCTGTACAAAGAAAACTATAAGACACTGCTACAAGAAATAAAAGAGGACACGAGGAAAGGGAAACACATTCCCTGCTTATGGATGGCGAGAATCAACATTGTCAAGATGGTAATACTCCC